>APFE030147673.1:179003-282067 GCA_000404065.3 Pinus taeda
TTGAAAATAAACTGAAGTCTAAAACAAGAAAGCAAATAAGTTAATAATATAAGAACATATCAAAAGATAAATGAGCATATTTACTCAAGGTAATGCCACGCTAGTCTCTACATCCAGCGGCTGCATGAATAAATCAAGATCAACCATGTCACCATCTGAATCAGAATCACTTGCATTCCCAAACATGTTAAGTGGCACACCAACCAACCCCATCTGTGTCTCATCAAGGCTCTCCTCCATATCTACCTATGCATCATCCTCTGGATCAACATCCCATCGTGTTGTTGGTCCCTTCAAATACTCAGGTGTCTTTAAAAAAAATATTTCACTAAAAAAATTTCGAATTTTGTCCAAAGAAAAGACCCCAGATGACCCCCTTTTGAGGATTCAACCCCGAAATTAGAGGAAATGACTCCTTCTGAGTTTCCTCACGTACCTTGCTTTTTGGGAGCATGGGGAAATGACACCTAGTCATTCCCAAGTCCCTGGAGCGCGAGGGAGCTAGGAAAGTCGACCTCCAAGTGGGGAGACGCGACCTCATGGAACACTAATTAATTCATTTGTTTTCTTGAGCATTAGCTTTGAGGGTTTTAAGACCCCTTCTACCCTTTTGATTTCGGTGGTGAAAGATTCCACCCTAGTTGATCAATTCTTTCCTATCATGATTCTGTTTGGGCACAACAAGGAGCGTTATTTTCTAAGTAGATTGAATTCTAGAATTAAGCTCTCTGTGACTTGTTTTGTTGTTGGGATTCGTGCTAGTAGTTCACATTCTTTTTTGAGGCCAGTGAAGTGATTGAGAGGTAGATCGAAGCAATTTTCTGTGAATAAACTTAGCGAGAATCATACACATTCGTTTGTACCCATTTCTGATGTAGACGTTGTGCCCTAAGGCCAGCGGAGGACTGAAGTTGGTTTTTTTGTGGCTTTCCTGTGGCTTTTGAAGTGCGTAGGGAAGATTCTCGACAGACAAAAAATTTCGTTTTGGTGATCCACATTCTCTAATGGTTAAGTCAAGTCCTAGCATCAAATCAGAGCCTTTTTAGATCATGCCACAACCCTTGAGGCTCTTTTGTAGCAGGTCGATATGAAAAATGCTCCTAAGGCAAATAGAAGGTCGTTAAAGGCTAAATCTCTTTGTGAACAGAATCCGAACTTCTGAAGGCTGTGAGAAGTCTCCTATAGTCTTTTACCAACAAGAAAATTCGTGTCCTCTTGAAGATCCTAGTCATAACTACAGGTCCTAGGGTTTATTATAGACATAACTCAGTTTGGAATTTAAATTATAGGTAGTTTTAGTCTCTGTTGAAGCACTGTTGTATTTCCTGATTTGTTGAAGCATGTTGGCTGGCATTGGATCTCTATTTGTTGATAAATTATTGAACTATATTATTGAAGTTATTGCATTCCTATTATTACAATTTCATATTGTGACTGTATCACTATACACAATGTATGGAATTGTATTGAAACCCTAGTGACTTAAAGGAAAAAATCTACGGAAAAAAATTTCCCTACAATATTACAAAATAGAAGTACATTTACATATCAACGACTTATCTCAACTTGGTACAAAGCAAGTACTCCAAACCCTAGCTATGAAAATTATAAGAAAACCCTAGCCACCAACTCCTAGCTATGAATAATTCCCAACTAAAGTTGACCACTCAAAACACTCATATCACATAAGGTGTACAGTATATCATCATATCACATGACAACTACTTGCCAAGTAAGGAATCTCACTAAGCTTTATCAAACATGGCATCACATCAAGCCCAAGTCCTACAAGTAAGGCATCTCACCAAGCTCAAGGTGTCTACACTAGCGCTCTTGTCTTCATTAGAGTTTAGCAATGCTATCGATCTTGCATCACACAAGCACATGGCTTAAAAGACAACTCCACCACTAGCTTGCAAGTTTTGATGCCCATCTTAGGGCTTGAGTCCTTAAACCCTAGGTCTTCAACTCTTGAATTGACATAAGCACCTAGACCTCCATGAAACATCAGGAGTACAATAAATGAGTCTTCCTCCAACAAAGGTATCACAGCAAGTTCAAGACTCATCAAGTTAGGCCCTCCATGATCTTGCCCTAGTCTCCAAGCATCACACAAGAACAAGGTGGCAATATTAGCCAAGGCATTAGCTCTCTTGTAGATGTATTCTCAAGGGTTGGAACCCTTGTGCTACCTTCTTGTTTCACAACAAGAGCCAAGGCTTTTATAAGACCAACCACCAATTCCTTTACCATTATTTTCTCCTTTATGATTTACGTGCATAGCACAAACCATAGTGTCCTCATCCATCTCACGAGAGTAATCTCTCCAAGAATATCCAAGTGTTTTCTTTCTTCTCCATGTCTTCTCCCATGGTCTTTTATCACAAACTCAAAGTTTTGCTTCCTAAAAGATTTCTCCAACATAGTTACAAAGATAGAATGAAGACTACAACGATAGTAGTCATAACAAAGGCTCTCTCCTCCCTTTATATATATACCAAGTGAGGAAGGCCAACATAAAATAGACCTAGTTCCGTACGAGTAACCAATAAGGCAACCCCACATGGAGCATTATAAAATACGAGGATAACAATTGTCATTCTAAGGCTTTTGTTGTTGGAAGTAGCCATTGTTGGTATTTCATCATGGAAGAAATGAAAAATTTTAATTTAAAATTTTCCTCCTAAAATATTCAAGTCGGCCTCCTCCTTGTTTAAGTCGGTTGGGCCCCTAAGAGGCACCCATTCGACCCCCCTTGAAAGACTATAAAAAGGAGACCACCTCTCCTCATTTGGACACATTGAATTCTTTAATAATGATCCAGTGCATAAGACATGAAGAAGGGGGATGAAATCAAAAGGAGGAGGGCTTGGCACTTGATCTTGGTCACTGGTTTGGTTGTTCTCTTGATGTTGTTACTTATGATGGATTAATGAACATTGAATTCTCTCCACACATAAGGAAAGATTTCTGGGTTTTCCCCTTGTGGGTTTTGCGTTGGCCTCAAGGCTAAATCTTTGTCTTTTGTTTCATTGTCTCATGGTTATTTTACTATTGTTTCATGTTTAAATGGTTGATATTTTTCTTCTATATAACTTCTTAACTAAGTCATAGGACACCTCCCTCAGGGTCTTGTGTCCCGTATTTCACGTGTTGGACATGAAAATCGCCCTAAAACGTGTCGAAAACGTTTTTCTTCGTGTCCTCCAATTGAGACATGTATTTTGGTCGTGTTGAAAACATGCCCTAACATTTTTGGTTCTTAGGACACATGCCCCATGAAAAGTGACACATTGAAAACTTGCAACATGGTTTATTTTTGGGGTTTTTTGTCATTGTTCGCCACCGAAGTCGAGTTTGCTCGTCGCTGGAATCCAATTTGTTGTGCAGTGTGAGGAATTCCTTCAGATTCGAGGTCAATGCTCTCAACTTCACATCAAGCTAGACCTGGAGATGTAGGAGACGAGTGTTCGCATGCTTTGCTGAGAGTTTGGAGCACTTAAATTTCTTGTAAGTTGTGTTATAGCCTACGAAACTTCACTTAATTATACACAAGTGACCGCATACAAATCGTGTGTTGAAATAAAAATCCCAAGTCTCTGTCATGTGCTCATTGCTCACTACACCTTCGAGGTCTAAAGGGAGGGAAAGCTCGATTAATGCTCTAGTCAATAATGAAGTTTGAACACATAAATTTACATAAACTACCTTATGTGAAGTTTGAACATGATCAAACTTGTTTGAAGTTAATAACAAAAATTATAACATGAATAATGAACATTGAACTGTGAACATCATTGATGTAGTAAATTAATAAACTAACTAGTAAATCATTAAATACTAAATACTAAAGTGTATACTAAATACTAAATAGATATCATCATGATTCATATCTATATGGATCAAGCACTATATTTTAGTATTTTTCAATATATATATATATATAGAAAACGTGTCCCTCGTGTCCTATTTCCGGGGTCATTGCATTTCGTGTCGAATACTCGTATTTGCATGTCCTCCGTGTCTCGTGTCATGTGACTTAGCTTCTTAATGATATTAATTGAATATTATGTGGAACTAATGTTCACTGATCATTGAAAGTAGTTATCTGTTGAAGAAAAAATAATTTCATCTTGTGCCCTAGAAAAATCAACATGGTATCAAAGTGGGTTGAAGAGATATTTTAGGAAGAAAACACCTTGAATTGTCTTCTAAGGCTTATGCATTATGGCCGAATTTTCAAAGGCACATTGCTCTATGGATATGCAAGTTTCTAAGGGACAATAATTTGTGTTATGCGAGCTCAGTGATTTCTTATACAAGCTCTGTAATATCTCTTTTATGTGAGCTCTGTGGCTCCTCTTATGCGAAGGTCTACAAGTTGCAAGGGTTAAAGAGGTCTTCGTTTATTGGGTTACTATGGATCAAGTCTAAGGTTTGCTACTCCTTGTATGAACTAGAGCTTCTTTTGGACTGAGAGTTAATTTTGTCCATGTTTTTCTTGCCTTTTGAAGGCCGAGTCTGGTAGTCGTTCATGCGAGCTCGCTTATGTCACCATATCTCTGTTAAACGTGCATACTTGTGGCACCAATTCTCCATTGAAATTGCAGACTTGAGATATCTACTCTATGTGTAAAATTTGTGAATATGAGGCCACATATATATTTGTGGAACCATACACATTTATGAGAATCTAATCAAACTAAGTTAAAATCATACCATCATTTCTTTGTGATATTAGCATTCCTCTAATGCTAGTAAGAAGATCGAGTTCTATCATGCGAATATCTGTTGAATTGATGAAATGTCAGATATTATTATCCCTCTGAGACTCATCTTTGTTGCATCGTATGCCCCTCCTACACAAGTTCTTTAGCATCATGATAATTCGTGTGTTGATGTATGTTGATCCAAGCTCTTCTGTAGTTGTGCCCTTGTGAAGAAGGTCTTGATCGCTCAAAGTAAAATTACAAGAGAAGAATCTTGATGATCACTGAGGAGAAGAACCCTAAGTATCCCCATGTTATACACGAAGTCTAAAGCTATATATATAGACACACACATCCGTGATTGACATCTCTCAGTGATTGTTCCATGACTGTCCAAGATCCGAACCTAAGGAGATCCAAAAGAATCATATCTAAGATCAAGGTATTCAAGTATGGGAAATCACTGTGTTAATTGAAGAAAGGTCGATAATCCTAAATTCTATTATAGGCCGAGTATACCAAATCCCTTGTAACTTGAGTAGAGGATATTGATGATGAAGTCTGAGAAAAAGGGTCAAGTCGTTGTGTTATCTATGTTTATTTCTCCTCTCTAAGTACGGTAATCAGGTGCAAGATGATTATGGCATCTTTAGATTAAGGATAAAATCAAAATCTCTGAAGACTGAAGTTTTGAGAAATCGTTAGGGCAACATAATTAGGGTTTTATTTAATTTGATTTCTCTTTCTTGAAACTTTCTTGTGATGTTCCTTATTAATTGTTCTTTGCAATTATTATATCTTTTATCATCAAGACAAATGTCAAATAATGAAGATCAAAAATACAACAAAAGAACACAAGATGTAGGCATCAGACAGGGCAAAACCCTTCTTCTAGGGGAAAACCCAAAAAATCTTCCTCTTCTTTTAGTACCAAATCAAATGTAACAACCAAGACCCTTTGACCAACAATAAGAACTCCGCCAATCTACGAAGTCAGCCTCCCAAGAAGATCAGTGAAACTCTAGCCAATTTCTTCACAAGTCAACTCTTCAAGATAAGTCAACAAGGGTCTCGTCCCTCTTTGCAACTCTAAAATTAGGTCTGTACCATTGGCCCTGCAATTCACCTTAGTCCTCTTTGCACTTTTGGTAGAAAAACAATGAATCTCGATCCCTTTCTTCTTCGCTATGTTTATTCTTCCTTTGTAATGATAAAGACTTCTCTTTTAGGCTTCTTTGTGCTTCTCTCCTCACTTGAAAATTTTAGATCAAATTCCTTGGATAGATGGAATCACAATAGGTCGAATACACTTCTATATATAGTCCCTTCAAGGTGTTCCTTTTGGTAGAAAAACAATGAATCTCGATCCCTTTCTTCTTCGCTATGTTTATTCTTCCTTTGTAATGATAAAGACTTCTCTTTTAGGCTTCTTTGTGCTTCTCTCCTCACTTGAAAATTTTAGATCAAATTCCTTGGATAGATGGAATCACAATAGGTCGAATACACTTCTATATATAGTCCCTTCAAGGTGTTCGCATCCTTCAATGAGGCCGACTTGTCTTCTTTTGAGGCCGACTTGGTGGAGGAGTGATAAGAGACACCTTTTACATAATGATTTTCTTCTTTGATACAATGAGCTCAAGAAGGGTCTAGTACATAATGACTAATGACATAAAAAACACTCAATGGGTGCTTTGACCTAGAAACAAAATAAATAAAGCATGAAATCCATAGTCCATAAATGTGGCGCTGAAACAGTTTTCTAAGGAGACCTATGCTGCCCTAAATTATAGTCCATAAAGCCAGCCTTAATGCTGGTATAAAGAAGCCACTTGATGCCCTAATACGATGTCTAATACGTAGCAAGAAGAGGCACTTAACGCAGTCATGAACACAGCTAAAGGGAGATCCACAAAAGGCATAACGTAGACCCCAATACCCTGTCCTATATGCAACAAGAAGAGGGACTTCGCTGTCCCTAACACAATCATGGAAGGAGGTTAAACACAGGTCTTATCTACTAGCCTTATTCCACTCATACGCTGGAAAGAACACAACTCTAACGGCCCTAATTGCGGTCATGGAATCACAAGAAGGATTGGGCAAAAACACAGGTCTATGACTGACATCTAGACGCTGATTTAGGACGGTCATATTATGCCCTAGCCACAGAGAATAAGAGGGCTTATGACTCTATAATGGAGGCCTAAAAGACAAGCCCTAACGCTGTGTAAGAAGGCTCAATGCAAGCTTGAATAAGGGCACCTATGTGCAGTCCCAAGGAAAGTCATAGACGTTGTTACAATCTTGGTATATGCTACAGACCTGGGTATAGAATCTCGGTGACTAGGTGCAGTCATAGAAGGAGCTTAGACAACATGGATTTGACAGCGGTGCAACCTCAAGGATAGGTTGTTCCATGACAGTATTGCAGTGTAGCACAATGATGATGGACATGGTGTGATAGGTGACAGCATGATGGGGACAACATGGTGCAGTATGGGGCAACACAATGGTACAGCATGGTGCAATATGGTGCAGCACAATGGTACAACATGGTGCAGTATGGTGCAACACAATGGTACAATATGATGTAGCACAATAATGATGGGCATGGATGTATAGCAGCAACATGATGCAATGCAGCAGCTTGATGATGATGGGTGCAACAGCATGATGTGAGTAGTAGAAAGAATTTATTGCAGTAGCATGATGATGATGTATTGCAGTATGCATAGTGCACAGTGACAGTGGTGCAGCATAGTGCAACATGATGAATGGTGCAGCATAGTGCACAGTGACAGTGGTGCAACATAGTGCAGCATGATGGGTGCAACACAGTGATGATTATTGCAGCATGTTGAGATGTAGCATAGTGATAAGGAAGTGCAGCATGATGGGTGCAGCACAATGATGATGATGTATTGCTGTATGCATAGTGCACAGTGACAGTGGTGCAGCATAGTGTAGCATGATGAATGGTGCAGCATAGTTCACAGTGACAGTGGTGCAACATAGTGCAGCATGATGGGTGCAGCACAATGATGATTAGTGCAGCATGTTGAGATGAAACATAGTGATAAGGAAGTGCAGCATGATGGGTGTAACACAATGATGATTAGTGCAACATGTTGAGATGCATCATAGTGATGAGGAAGTATAACTATATCAGGGTGCAGCACGGGGATGGAATCACCTCGGAGGATCAGTTGAAGCAGTTTGCCTTCACCTGAGTTCTGATCAGCTACCTCATGTGTTATCTTCTTAGTGAAGATCTTTGCTCTTATTTTGTCAAGTCAAAATGTTGACTTCTGATGTATATGTACCATCTCTCTCTCTTTGCTGAACTATTGAAGAATATAAGAAGAATTGATCAAGGGTTTCCCCACATTGGGGTTTGTCCCTGACTAGCGCCACATCTTGTTTCCTCGTCTTGGCTTGTCCTCTGCGATTTATGTTTATGTTCTATTTGCATTTTACTATCATGCTAAATGTGATTGCTAATCTGGAATTGATATTGAGCTAATATGGAAAATTGAAGGAAATTTGCTATCAGCATAGAACTTACCTAAAATTAACACTTTTGCGTCATCATATCATCAAAGGACTTCGATCTTCCAAAACATCATTCCTTTTATTCATATGGAAACAAAGTCATCTTTCAATCACCAATGTAAACTTCAATGTCATCAGAATTCTTACAGCTCCGTCTTTCCATCATGCTCAACATCATCATAAAGTTATTATCAAGTATGAGGTTGACAACCTCCCAAAAACTATGTACTTGCAAATCTCATTAACAAGTACAACAAAGCACAAATTTATATGTACACGAGCATAAAATTAGGGTTAGCATCTAGGGTTATCAAAATTTTGAGTTTAAACTTTAGATATTCAAAACCTAAACCTAGTTAGGGTTTTAATTATAGCAGAAACAATCAACTAGGGTTACACTTTCATGCCCTAGTTCCTTTTTTTCAACTGAAGAAATCGTGTCGGGAGTCGCTCTCAAGCATACAAGTCCTATCTAGATTCGACCACAAGACCTATGGGGGACCAAATCTCCCCACCTATCCATTGGACCACATCCTCAAGACTTAGTTCCTTACAACAATCTTTGTTAGGGTTTTTACACAAACCTTAGAAATTATCATCAAAACTTTAATATTAAACCTTCAACAAATAAACCATGTTAGGGTTTTAACCATGTCAGAAACATTTTACACCTAGGGTTTCATTGTTCATGCCCTAGGACCTTTTTATCAACTTCTACAAGGGTTTTGTCATAAACTTTATGTACTATCATCAAACCCTAAAAAGCTAGGGTTTTATCATGTGCCCTAGATATCAGTAACAAACTCTAAAAAATCAAAAGGTTGGGGTTTTACCAAAGTGAACAAATAACAAAAGATAGTTATTACAAGGCTAGATTTAATCTAACGATCAAACACCCTCACAATATACGAATCTTCATGATTTTGTAGCAAAACCCTAGAGATGAGAGAGCAATTTTAGAGACAACATGTTGGTACCTTTTTGCTACAAATCTTAAAACATACCTTGAGTTGCTTCTTTCTACAAACCTTGAAAAAGCTTCCTCTAAATCTGGATTCTAGCCATAATCTTTACTTTCAAACGTTCTTTAGAATATACCTGCAAACCTTCTTTCCAAGGAAAACACAAGGGAAAGGATTATAATCAAGTGACAAAAATAATGTTAGATATAAAGAGCAAATTTGACAACAATGTAATGAAAAAAGAAGGAAACATGTTGGTCAAAGTTGTCATTGATGTCAATATGGCATTGTTGAGATGGCAAATATTCTTGTGATACATGAATAACCATAACCTCATGCAAACCCTAGGAGAAAACCCTAAGCATGAAGATGATGTATATTCCCTAGCTACATGATAAAACCTTAAAGCCCTAGTTTCATGATGCCTTAGCTTAGCTTTGTTAAAGATGCCCATGATGACTTGTTGAAGATATACCAAATCCTAAGTGCACACCCTAGAATTGATATTTGATTTACGAAGACTTATGTTGGTTGAAAAATAAGATGAAGCCCTAATCCTAATAAAGAACTCACGTGGAGCCCTAAGACGCCCTAGCATTGGCCTAAATTTTGGGAAAATAAGATGATTCCCATGAAGACACATATTGAAAAGGCACCCTAGCCTTATTTAATGATGCTCATGATTCTGGAAGCCCTAATCCTAATAGGTCCATTCCATTAATGTCAAGTCTTAATGGAGCCTTTACCTTGATTGCCAAAAACATATAGACATAAAATACTAAAGGCTGGCATGAATAAAATAATTATGATAGTTCACGAAATATAATTTAGGGATGGAAAAATGACCTCATTTAAAGGTGAAATTGGCATAGGCTTGTAGAGGATTTTTTTCTCTTTCCAACGAGCTATTACTTGTCTTGGATTGAGAGAAAATGAATTTACAAGTTGGAATAATTCATTTTTTTATGCTAACTGACATGATCCAACATGAGCAAGTTGGCCCCTCTTCCAAAAAGACACGTCTCTTCATTTTAGGTCAAATTGTGTATAAATATAAGTCAAAATTCATCATTTCAGCCATCTAATTCGGTGAAAAATTCAAAGAAGAGTACGGAAGGAGAATAGATGTCGCGGAGAACAAAAGAGATTTATGTTTGGGCATACTTCTGTGATTGTGTATCTTTTGTAAGCTCAAAAACTCGGTCTATATAGCAGTACACACTTCTGTGAAGGCTAATGAAACTCGGACCTGTGATGCACTGTCACCTCTAGAAGCTCGGACAACAAAACATTCACCTAGAAGCTCGGACAACAAAACATTCACCTAGAAGCTCCTACACCTGTGCACATGTAGTTTCACTTTCTTGGACCTGTGATAAAAGGCTCAATTTGCAAACCCCGGACTAGTGAACAAACAATATTTTGAGGCTCAGATTGCAGCCTTTCTTGGACATTAGAATCTTAGACTTGTTGAAGAAGTGATGGCTTCAGACTTGGTTGTGGAGAAGTATTTAGATAACTCGGATTGCAGAAGGACAATTTTGTGGAGAAAATAAGAGGCTCGGGTTTAGGATTCAGACCTGCTAGATATTCTTTGCTACCTTACCACAGACCTAACCATAGATATCTCAGACTTAGCACCTATACATCAGATCCCCACCTGTGGAGAAGTTGCAACCTTAAGGACAATCACTTTAACGAGCTCAGACTTGTAGCATTGCAGAGGCTCGGTTATCTGTGATATTGGAGAGTGAATACCATTGTTAGGAGGCTGCTAAGTGTACCCTATAACAATGATTTTGAAGAACATTAGGAAGAATTGTTGTGTAAAGGCAGTGTTATTGAAGTGTTCCTAGAAGATTTCTGGAACAGTCTTGAAGTCCTTTTTTAAGCAAACATTGGACCAGACCTAGAAGTGTCTTTAAAGAGATTTTGGACCATCTTCAGAAGTCTTCTCTTGGAGCATCGTTGAAGACACTTTGTGAAGATATCGTTGAGCATACCTTGGAGAGTACTTTGGGGTAGACATCTGAAGACAGTTTGGGCTTTGCTTGACACATCACCAAAGCATTATTGAAGGATCTTTGAAGTCTTGGCAAAGAAAATCATTGAAGGACATTGTATGCAAACCTATTGAAGCCTCTTGGAGACATTAATTGGAGACCATGATGCATTGCTGAAGTCATCATGAGGTGACCTTGGAGAATTTGTTTGGGTGAAATGAAGAGTTGTGGTGACAACTTTTGAGAAGATAAAGTTGTGATTGATGAAGTGATTTGGAGATTAAGTGAAGGCATTGTTGAAGGTGAAGATTTTGTCAGGGCTTGTTGTAGAATATATTGGGAACCATGAAGAACCATTAAACTTATCTTGACAATTTGAAGTAGTGGGTCGTAGCCCTAGAGGATAGGAGTCCTCAAGAAGACCAAGTTGGATCCTGTACTAGAGATAGGGTTGGAGCCTCATAGAGACAAGGTTGGTACCTTGGGAAGATAGGGTTGGTGCCTCATGAAATCCAAGTTGGTACTTCGCAAAATCAGGTTGGATGTTATGAATACAATTCATAACAATTAGCTAAATAAAATAAATATTAATATTAAATAATTAAATATTATTTAGTTAATTAGTCATATTAAATTAAGTGAGAAGGCATGTCTAAAAGACAATCCCATTCACAAAAGGTCACCTGCTGAGGTATAAAAAGCAGAGTCCTCATTGTACATTCAAATCATTTTATATATTTTATATATTAATAAATAATTATTTTAAATACCTTCTGTGTATTTTAACATTCAAGTTTTTCAAGCTATCAGTTTCATGCTTCAGCATAAGTTTTTATGCTACAGTGGTATCAGAGCCATGGCACACGATATAATCATGCGGGCCTTTGAACGTAGTTCACCGCACAATATGCCATTACATTCACATCTTGATTACGTTGAGCAGTTTAGTATTCAAGAAGCATTTCAGCATTTAAAAAAATCAATTGCAGAAGTTAAAGCATGTCGAGAGGAAAATGTGGAAGAAGAAAAAGAAGAAGAATTCGACCAAAATGTTGATCTTAATGGCAATGAAAATGATCCGGATGAAGATGATGTGGATAAGGACTATCTCAAAAAACAAGAAGATGTACAATATCATATCAATAAAGAAGAAGTCGTCAATGAAAAACTACCATCCATGACTCTTGAGAAAAAACAGGTTTCTGAAGATATAGAATCTATAAAAAGGGATGTAAAACAATATAAAATGAACGAACAAAATGAGACTCAAGAGACTAATCAAACGAACAACCTAAAAATTTACAAAGAATATAAGGAAAGATTTAATAATGATGAGACACCTATGAACAGATTTTTTAAAATCAACCATGTAAGTTATAGGAATTTCAACTTAAGCTGTGGTCTAGTATATGTTGCCGAGCAAGGGCACATGCTATCAAGTGTTCCTTCTTTTGCGATCATTAAAAGATTTGCAGGGAAGGAAATTACACAAGTTCAAGATTTTATGTCTGTTTTGTCTAAGCTATCACCCGGGGCACGGGTTCCGTTAAAATATGTGAGCTATATAGATCCTCATCGAATTAAGTCTCTTTTGGTTACTGTTGACAGACATAAATGGTATGCAGCCCCTCAAGTCTACACTCGAGATAATCTTACTGGACTGTGGCAAAGGAGACCTGCGATTACATCTTGAGATGCACAACCACTAAGGTCATTACCAAATGGAGAAACACAACCACAGGTGTCATTCTCAGATGGAGAAGAACCACAGTTGTCATTATCAAATGGAGAGTTTAGGGATGCATCTAAAGTCATTGATAGCATTGTTTTATATATGCCATATTCCAAAGCTCCTCTTGTGGAGCAACTCCTTGAACCAAGCCTTGTTAGGGTTTCAGTGACAGTACCACCAAGTATTTTTACTAATGCTCTTGAAAGTAATTATTGTACTGGAACAGGGCTTGTGATCTATCATTCTAAGACGCTTGGAATAGTCGTGGTTGACAAAAATATAGTGCCCATTTCTGCATCAAATATTGTCATAAGGTTTCGTGCGTACCCAATTGAGATACCTGGAGATGTTTTGTTTTTGCACCCTATACACAACTTTGCATTAGTAGCATATGATCTTGCGGCACTAGGTCTATCTGGGGCTACAACAGTGCGTGCAGCTGCTCTTCTTCCTGAACCTGCTTTGCGTAAAGATGATGCAATATATCTTGTTGGGTTGGATTGGGACTTGCAAGCTGCATCGCGCAATTGCAAGGTCACAGATCCAAGTGCCAGTTTATGGATTCCTTCATTTGATCGTTATCCCTGTTACAGACAAAATAATATGGAGGTTGTCAAACTAGATAGAAATTTCGGAGTTAAATATTCTGGTGTACTAGCAGATGAGCAAGGGAGAGTTCAGGCATTATGGAGCAGATTCTCTAAGCACGAGAATACCAAGGTGCAGGATTTCGGTGATGGGGATGGGGCTAGTCACGAATGTAACTATGGCCCTAAAATAAGTTTTTATGTAGGAGGTATTCCAATGTATATTGTTAGCAAGGTGTTACATAACATTATAAATGGCGCTGAAGAGGGGTCGTTGCTTATAAATGGAATTAGAAGACAGATGCCACTTATTCGTATTTTGGAAGTGGAACTTTCTGCACTTTCACTTAACAGAGCCCGTATCTCTAGATTAAGTGTGTAGTGGGTTCGAAAGTTGGAGGAAAAGGATCCTATAAAAAAGACAAGTGGTAATGGTAAAGCGTTGCTTCACTAGATCGAAAGGAGAAACTCTGTTGGCGCGCTCTGACATGATAGTAACTATAAATGGCGAGCCCATTACCAATTTCCTTGATGTTGAGGATGCCTGTGAACGTCTTGATGAGCACAATGATCTTCTAAGTTTGAAATTTTTTCGAAATGAATCTGAGCTAGACGTTCAAGTAGGCAGCGAATTGAGAGATGGGTTCGGAACCACTCATATAGTGGGTTGGTGTGGATGTATATTTCAGGAAACACCCTCAGTTGTCCGTCAATTGCCTTCTTTGCCCATGGAACGGGGTGTTGTTTACGCGGCAATATCGTTGTTTTGCAGCCCCGCCGAACAAGGTCAGCTTTGGCATAATTTGTGGATTGTTGAAGTAAATGGAACATAAATTTCTAATCTACAGACACTTGTAAATGTAACGAAGAATCTGCAGCACACTGCCACTAACCGCAATACGTTGTTGCGTTAAAAAAATATATACATGTGAAACACCCAAACACGTTGCTTAAAAAAAAAAGTATATGGAACACCGGCACGTGACCATTTGAAATGATTCGTACTTATTCAAATCACAATTTTAAATAGTGTTACACATATATAAAATATATATACTCTATTATTAGAAACATTAATATAGTTATATAAAGATAATATATAAGTTGATTTATTTAAATATATATATATATATATGAAAAAAAATATTAAAAAAAACGTTTTGAAAATAAAAGAAAGAGAGTTACAAAAAAAAAAATCAAGAATAGTATTGAGAGTACCTACAATCAATGACAAGTGGATACATCGAACGCACAAGTGAAGAAAACCCAGTATTAAAGCTTTGAGGAAAAGCTTCCGAGCGAGAGCTAAGTTATAATATAATTCATAAAAAATAGCTAAATAAAATAAATTATGTAAATATTAAATTTATTTAGGTAATTGTCATTAATTAAGTGAAAAGCATGTCTAAAGAATGGCATTCCGAAAGTTCAACTGCTGAGATAAAAAGCAGGGCCTCATTACAATTCAAAGTCATCTTAAAAAAATTTTATAGATATTAATAAATAATTATTTTAAATACCTTCTGTGTATTTTAACATTCAAGTTTTTCAAGTTATCAGTTTCATACTTCATCGTAAGTTTTTATGCTACATTGGAGCCTGGTGGATAGGAGATTGGTGTCTTCATCTAGGGTTAGAGCCCTAATTATTATTGTACTTGATTTATTGTAAAGAAGAGGATTGTAGTCCTCGTTATTTCTGAGTAATAAAATTATTATTCTATCATTGTTCAATTGGTGTTCTAATTATAAGTGATCTTAATTGGTAAAACTAACAATTGAAAAGAAATACTGATTTACCCCCCCCCTCAGTATTTCCAACAATTGGTATCAAAGCCAATACCTTCACTCAAATACTAACAGCTTGAAGGTAGATCCTTAGAACACAAATGGCAAAGCCAAGGAAGAAAGCCTCCAATCCTTCTAAAGATGTCTCTTCTTCAACCGTGAACACTGAAGATAATCAAATTGGGAAAGCTCCATTGTCCAATGGAAACTTTGATATATGGAAAGCAAGGATGAAGAATTTTTTAATGGCTCAAGGTTTTGAAGTTTGGGAATCATTGATTATTGAAAGCAAAATGGAAGAAGAATCTAAGGAATATAATGCAAAAGCGATAAAAGCAATCTTGAGTGGGCTACCAGATCCTATAAAGGCCAAAAAGGAGAAATGTTCATCGGCAAAAGATATGTGCGACAAACTTCAAGATCTTCACTGAAAAGGACCATTGACCATGACCTCTAATCAAGAAGATGATGGAAAGCAAGAAGGAAATCTAGAACCCATGAAGGAAGCTGAAAATAAGAATGAAGACATCAAGACCAAGGAAGACTTAGAAGATGAAGAAAATGAAGAGATCTCAAGGAAAAACTCTTAGCTGCCCTAGAAGAGATAAGCAGTTTGAAAAGGGAAAATGAGGAGCTCAAGAAGCAAGCGCAAGATGGTGACCATGACCATAACAAGATAAGGAAGGAAGTTGATATTCTCAAGCTTCAAGTACAAGAAAGAAATAAGGAGCTAACCAAGCTTAAGGAAGAACTTCATCAAAACAAGAAAAGGCATCATGAAGAAGTCATATCCATGACAAATGAATCAGACAAAGCAAGAAGAAGGGAAGACAATTTGTCAAGCCATCTTGAACAAAGACATGAAGAATTGAACAAACTTGAAGCAAAAATTGGTCAATACAAGGAAGAAGTCTCCTCCCTTAAATCTCAACTAGAAGAAGCAAAGAAACAAGCACAAGGAGCTAAAAGGGTGATCAAATTTTTTACCCTCCTGGAAGGACAAATCGATGAAGCCGAAAATGAAAGAAATACCATGATATGTCAACTAGAAGAAAAGGATGAAGACATCACCAAATCAAAATCAGAAGTCCCCTCACTTAAGGCTCAATTATGTGAAGCAAGGAGAATGAAGGAAGAAATGGAGAACCATCTAGCAAAGAAGAATGAAGAATGCAAGATGATGAAGGAAGAAATTGATCTCCTAAAGAAAGAAGTTGATCATCTGAACAAGAGTCTAAAGAGCTCTCAAACCCTAGATGACATCCTAAGTCATCAAAGATCTCTTGATAAATCAGGTCTTGGATATTCAGGGGAACCCTCAAACAAAAATTATGGAAACCCTAATGCTTCAAACAACAAGGATGTGGAGAAGCTTGGAAGAAATATTGATGACCCTGGTTCCAACAAAAGCAAGGAGAAGAATCAAGATGACATTCGAAGAAACCCTACTCCAAGAAGATATGCAGATGGTGTCAAGAATGTAAGACGCAATACATTTGATCAAAGGATCCCAAGACAGAATGATCTTAGAAGTACATCAAGGCAATCTCCATCCTCTAGGTACAAGAGTATATTTCTTGGTTATTGCTATTCTTGTACAAATTTGGGCATATGGCAAAGGATTGTAGGGCATACCACAATGACAAGTATAATGGCCTCCATCAGTGTTCTAGAAGCAACTTTTCAAGAAGAATTCATGCTCCCTTATTAATGAACAAGATGGAGTGCTTCAAATGTCATAACATTGGACATATGGCTCGTGATTGTAACTTGACATGGGTTCCTAACTAAGCTAAAAACATGACTACCAAGTAAGAGAAGAAAGTCACACAAGTTTGGAGAAGAAAGCAAATTGAATCAGAAAGCCTCTTGAACACTCAAGACATTAACTCATGTTGTTGATCTAATGAGGACATCTTTGGTAGATATGATATTCCAAGTTTTGAGGATGAAATTTTGTTAGGGGGAGCTTGTGATTCTTGACTATTCTTGCAAAAGCTATCCATGAAGAGCCCTATGAAACCCTAATGAGTTACACATGAACAATTGTGCTATGAGGCATATCTCCTGATGGATCATCATTGGATATGTCTTCCACTTGATCATAAGGCATAAATCTTTCCCTTTGCCTCAAAAACCCTTGAAATTCACCCAATCCCCAAGTGGACTCCGTCTTGGCCCTTATGACCCTCTCTGCTTGCGTGTTGTACAAAATTCATATGAGTCTATACAACCCTCTATACGACCCTACTATGCTGATAAAGTCAGTTTGGCTGAAGGTGATGACTGGATGGAAAACCTGAGAGTTGAACGACCTCTTTTCCTTACCCTCACTGCACTGGTCTGAGTGCCCTAATTGCTAAACACACTTGTGAAATTGCTGAGTAGAACACACACTTTTGATGCACTAAGTCAATATCTCCACTAGTTGCTTCATCTCCTCTTTATAATTTGATCGGGGACCACCTAGAAAAGTCAATGGTCGAGATTTACTTTAATTTGTAAGGCTAAAATCTCTTTATAATTTGACAGGAAAATTAAAATTTTTCTAAGTCAATACATAGGAAATAAATTAGGTCTGCAATAGTGGAAATCTGTGGGTCCCTCTACTAGTCTAGGCATCATAGACTAGACAAAACTCTTGCCCTAACTCCAATCAACACATGTGCCTTGTTCCTCATTTATGGAATTTGAAAGACCGATATCCATCTACCTTAGAATAGGAAACTCTCTATAATGAAGGTGCCCCGTCCTCTTCTGCCACAACTCATAAAAGTTGTCACTACTATGAGCTAGAGCTTGAACAGGCTTACACTGTAACTTGTACAAATTGCCTTCTCTAACCCCAATCACCTTAGTTGTGTCTTGGCTAGATCCTTTCGGCTTGATAGATGCTTGCCCTCTCTTGAACTCCACTACAAGACCCTTATCCTCCATGATCAAAACTAGAAGAAAATTCTTATTGAGCCCTTGAACAAACAATACATCTTTCAAGTCCAAACAGCTCCTTCACTCGAGTTGGAATGAAATTGAACCCACTCCAGCTACTAAATACTTGGCATCATCACCAAGATCCAACTACATTGTTGAGCCCTGCTTTGTTATACTCCTAAACAAATGTCAAGCTGATTTCATATGAGGAAATGCCCCACTCTCCACATACCACATGTTCATTGAAACTATGCTCGTAGAAAGACAAAAAAACCAATGAGAAGTCCTTCTTGAACTTTGTAGCAAACTTGCTCATCTAATTCTTTGTTGATGCTGCCACCTGCTTCGACAGCTACTTCACTTTGTCATTCTTCTTCTTTGGACACTACAATGCATAATGTCTAAACTTATGTCTAATGAAACACTTGATTTTACTCAAGTCCTTTTCTTGCTATGAGAATAACTCTTGACCTTTACACTTACCTTTTACTAGAACCCTTTGCTTTGTCCTTCTTCATTTGACCAATTAGGGCTAGGTTTTTGTCACCTTCCTTCTTGTTGGCTTTTGACTCTATTTGAGTCTCCTCCTGATATAGACAACCCATTGTCTCGTAATTTGGAAGCTTCTCGCAAGCACAAACCCCTTAAACAAATGGTTCCTAGGAACTTGGGAAACCGTACAATGCCATGTTCACTAGCTCAACATCCTCCACCTCCACGACTGTTGCAGGCTGATCACGGATCTAAGTGGTCTTCATAGGTAACTGGTAACTATGTCAAATCTGAACATCTTTATGGATCAGAGATTGTTTTTCAGGATTATCTTCCTGTTAGTGTTTTTACTCAAGTAGAGGCTTACCAGGGCATCAAACATCTCCTGGGATGTACCCTTCTTGGAAATGTGAGGAATAAAGTGATACTTAAGCATCCAAGATCACCCAGTTGGCTTTAACCTCCTTTTTGGCTTCCAACTGCCGTGGATCTGTCGACAATGTAACTGCATGCTCAGTAATATCCCTGAGATCATTTTCCTCCAACAACAATGTAACCCTAGCTTTCCATGACAAGAAATTTGAGGTTCCATCGAGTTTGTCCTCAAATCTAAGACTTTCTTGTTGCCATATTCCCATATCTAAACAAATTGCCCTGAAAATGTGTTTAGTCCTTCAAGCACCAAACAAAAAATAACTGTTGGTCCCCATATTTGCTAGATCTGTGTGTTTTATGCACAAGTGTGCCCTAGATCTTTCAAGATCTGCCTACTGTAAATTGAGATCTGTCTACTAGTCACTGAGATCTGTAGGATTTGCCTGTTATAAATCTAGATTTGCACTACATCCTTCTGCTGGAGTCTGGACACTTGAAAATCTCAATCAGATAAGTTGCTTTGATACCATGTTAAAAAAATATCTATCTAGATCCTAGGTGAATAACTTTTTTATGATCTTAGGAATTAAAACTTGCTTGCTTTGATACCATGTTAAAAAAAATATCTATCTAGATCCTAGGTGAATAACTTTTTTATGATCTTAGGAAATAAAACTTGCTGAATTTTTAATTTAAACAAAAAAAATTCAGATCATGGAATTAAATCACACACACTGGCAGGAAAATAAATCAGCAGAAGCAAAAGATAAATTTTTACTGTCCTTCAAATCAGTTTTTCATTAATTTTCTCAAAACTTACGAGGGCTCTTCAATAAGGAAATTCTGCCCACTGAAAAAGAAAATCTACAACAAATTCCTGGCATTCATACAGCCCTATGTGGTGCTGAGATAAACTTGACCTGCTCTCTGAAAATCAACTGAGATCATATGGCTTACTGCTGAGTTGAACTTCTCTTTCTATGCCCATTTCAGACAGCCTCCTCTTTTCTTGAAATCGTACGGCCTCCATAAATCTGGCTGAAGTCTATTTCCCTTTGCTGCTCTGTTTCCCTCTTCTTTGTGGCTTGTGCAATTGAGTTACTGTGTCCCATTTCCTTCTATCTTGCCTTGCCTTCACAATTTTGAGATGATGACTAAGTCTCCACAACCTAATCTTTCATGGAGATTAACAGTTGAGATTAAGTCCCAATCTAACTAGAGATCAATGGTGGAGATTTATCTAAATGACTAGTGTAATTAAATTACACTTTATTAGATTTTTGTAACTTAAAATTAAAAGACTCTTCACTTTGATAAAGTGAATTTCAAAAATAGAATGGAAGTTCTTGTCCAAGCTGCAAACATGAACAATTGTATCATATATAGAGTCTTAGGGCATGTTATAAAGTCAAGTTAGCCTCATTAAACTATTATGACATGACAGTATAATAAAGTAGTTATGCTGCATTAAAAAAAACGGTTCCTAACTAACTAGAATAACAAAACTTGCTTCACGTTTGTGAAGGCATATATGTAACACCTTTGTCTCATTGAATATTGGGTAAATTTTGAATAACAAAATATTTTCTGCATCTATTCCGTAGACATTTATACATGTCATTTTGACATTATTCATACAAGAAATTGGGGTATATATTTCACGGGATTGATGTTGCTCCATAATACACCTACAACTGCATATTTGACACAAAACCTGTGTGGAAATTCTTGTCCAAGCTATTGGGTAAATTTTGAATAACAAAATATTTTCTGCATCTATTCCATAGACATTTATACATGTCATTTGGACATTATTCATACAAGAAATTGGAGACACGGGATTGATGTTGCTCCATAATACACCTACAATTGCACATTTGACACGATACCTGTGTGGAAGTTCTTGTCCAAACTACAAACATCAACAATTGTATTATATATGGAGTCTTAGGGCATGTTATAAAGTCAAGTTAGCCTCATTAAACTATTATGACTTGACATTATAATAAAGTAGGTATAATGCAGTAAAAAAAACGGTTCCTGAATAACAAAAGTTGCTTCACGTTTGTGAAGGCATATATGTAACACTTTTGTCTCATTGAATATTGGGTAAATTTTGAATAACAAAATATTTTCTGCATCTATTCCGTAGACATTTATACACGTCATTTTGACATTATTCATACAAGAAATTGGAGTATACATTTCACGGGATTGATGTTGCTCGATAATACACCTACAACTGCACTGAGTTGCAGGATTGGCAATTCTTTATAATATTTACAAGTATGGAGTCCTCGGTTCATGATATCGTTGAAATCCCCCACTTTTAGTCTTCACAAGTTACAATGACAATTTTTTCAATGTACGTCTCATCTTTATATTCTTTAATTGCGTAAAACATTGCACTTTATTTTTTATGAAATTTCACAGGCTTAGTTATCTCGTCTGGATCTTTTTTTGTAACTTTCCAACCAGTTCTGCCATGCTGGACTCTCTTGTATTGCCATTTTTTGTGTTTATTTTCATTGGCAACTTGTATCGATTCAATACGCAGTAATTGATTGACATATTTTCCAGGCAATATTCTTACGACATGAAGGACATGCTGGAGCAGTTGGGGCAATGCTACATGATTTAGATCCAACCTCAATGGAGGATGCTGTTTTATTAATATAGCCCGAGGCATGAAGTATCTATATATGTAATGAAACAGGATCAGTAAGCTAAGTTATTGTAATAAAAAAGCAATTTGATTGCTTTTGAAATTATAGACAAGTGCTCGCAGGCATCCCTTCATCCTTTCTGTAATATATTTTGGGTCAGTGCTTCTTATTTTATGTATATATTGTGATTTCTCCTTATGCACAGATAGACATAAGATTAGTAGCAGTACAGGTTTAACATATGGTGAATGATGAACCTCGGTATGTCTAAAGCCAAATTAAATGGGCTTCTAGTCCTATATGATCATCATATTGCATCTAAACAAGATCACTGGCCAGAAATTATATCCATATGGTTAGCGGAGCACTATAAAGAAACACTTAATGTGTGTTTGTGGCATGTAAGTGCCTCCTTAAAACTGACTACTTTGTTCAATGATGGTAGTCTTCACTTACGGCTTTGATTTGATAAAGAGATTGTCAAATCTACAGTGAGCACTTCAACAAATCCTAGTCCAGGATAAATTTTGAACATAAAGCACATAAATGAAAGTGAAACCATGAAGAAGAGAACAAGAGAGATGGTGCTCTGAAAAATAGTCTTAAAATAGCATCTTTTCAACTGTGCTTTAGGGCAACAACGTTTTCAATGGTTTGTTACCCCTTCCATCACCAACACCCTCCTCTTTCCGGTCTTCTTGGTTTTTCCACTGTATTTGAGTGGTTTTCTCTTGTTTTTCAGGGCTTTTTGTTGAGCCTTTTGCTAGTGGCATTCTCGTTGTAAAATAAGAATTGAGAATTATTCTTTTACAAGAGATCCGGGAGGCTATTGGCTAGAACAATTGCACTAAGGGTTTCAGATTTAGAGTTTGCCAGATTTATTCTTTAGGCCTTTTAGGGAGACCCACTTTTCATATTTGATTCAATGATGTCCTAACAGTGTAATTTTTTTGGTTATTTAAGTGATTTGTGAAACTATGACTGGTGCAATTTTCCCAAGTGTCATAGAATTGGGGGTTTTGGGTCAATGAATGACAAGCTGGGCAATGAGTAACTCCATGAATTGAATTGATTTTCATTAAAGTGAGCCATACATCGATACAATGGGAAGTGACCTTTGGTTTCATCTTCCAAGAAGTCTAGTGACTCTTTCTATTCACCTATGGTTCTTCATATTTCTTCTAAATTAATATGTATGTACTATAATCTCAAGGATTAGATATTTGGCATTCCCGCCTTAATTCGAAGGGGTGTTTGTAAGTCCAAACATCTTTCTAAACTTTGCAAACTTTTATCTTCCAAGCACTTCGGTGAAGATGTCTGCCATTTGTTCACTTATAGAATGTATTAGTGGAATGGTCTCAAGCCCGACATGATGTTGAATCAAATGGTACTTCATGTTGATGTGCTTTGTTTGATCATGGAATCTAGGATTCTTGGCCAGCTAGACTACAAAAGTGTTGTCAATAAAAGTAGAGTTGTATTCACTTGTTTTTCCTACAAATCCTTTGGTATCTTCATGAGCTACAAAATCTCCTTTGTTGCCTTTGCAACAACCACATATTATACCTTCGTAATGGAATTTGTTGGAATGGACTGTTGCATAGTCCAAGAATAGTTATTAATTCAAGACTCACAAGGTATCTTGAAGTAGATACATCATTCACCTTATCTCCATCGACATTTGAATCTATATATCAAATTAGTTTGAAGTCCTCCACCTTAGGATTCACAAGCTTTTTGTATGAACCTACAAAGGATTCCAATTGCAAATGAAATGTATTGTCCGGTAAGGTAGATAGGACTCCTCACAAGTTGTCCACATTTAGGTGCATCGTCAATTCAGTGACGGCAACTACAATTGGAGGGAGATGTGCAAAGGGAAATGTTCTAGGGATTGGGTCGTGATCCACTGGATCTCCCTCTACTAACATCTGAGGTCAAGGGAAGAAAGCCTAGGATAGTATGATGCTTTCAAGAAGAGCTAGGGAAAGATATGGACCCTTTATTGTGCTTTTGCTTGTTCACTATAACTGATTACTAATGTCTAGGTGATCTAATTTCCCTGCTAGTAAGGGATCTGATTTGACGATGCCTCTGAGGTCTTTCGGGAGGGTGAATGATCCCTTTGGTCTACATTGATTAGGAGCTAGAAACAATGTTGTTAGTGCTCCTAATTGATGGGAGCATCATAAAGGAGGTAATCCACTAAACATGATTTAGTCTAGGAGGAGGTTGGAGAGTGGGTGTAGGAAGTTTGAGGCTCACTACATGTAAAGGGTTAGAAATCTCTGGTATGAGTATTGGAAGAAACTAGAAAGAGTATGGATCTCTCTAAACAAGCAATGAAATCTTCCATAGATCTCATAATAAATAGGGCAATAGAAGATGAAGTACTCCCTTAACTCAATCTCTTGGAGATGACATAGTTGGCGGATCCTATCTATATGGTCTATCTGGTGGTTCATCTCAATTTGTTGTTGTCGAGATCCAACTCCTAACTATCTTAAAGGAATCCGAAGGGTGTGCATCCAATGTTGAAGTATGTAATGGGGATGAACAATGAGTTTGTCTCTCGACATAAAGGCCATATTTGGACATAACCCACCCTAAAGGTTTATCCAAGTGACTCGTACATATTTCATGTAGATAACCTCGTGAATGGTTGCATTCATCTTTTATTTGGTTGGTAAGATGTGGTCAGGTGCACTTGAGAAATATCTAAATGGAGGAAGTCGATCCAACGTAATACCAATTGAAGTAAGAAGATCTAAGATGTTGATGTACCGACATCGAAACCAAGCTGGAGGACTGGTTGTTGTAATGGACTTTAATGAATGTTAGACCAAGTATGGATATTTATCACACACTTGTACTGTGTTAGCAAAACTTAGAACATGGTGTAGAAGTGAGAAGAAACTTAATACTACCTCAAGTCAGAAGGGGTGAGCGCCAAACTCTATGAGGATGGATTGTTGAGGAACCGTCTATTTTCGTTGTATGAAACAACGAAGGAGGATGGCCTATATTCTCTCCATTGAGGCCCAATTAGAATTTAGTAAACTAGGTCCCTAAACCTCAAATCCATATGGAACTGTGGGGTGGACAAAAGTGTCCATGAGCGACATATGGACGATATGTCTTAAAAGTGATGTTGAAAACGTTCTCTCGAGAACAGCCAATGACCCATAACCCTTATTGATTTAGGGTTGAATTACAAGCCCCAAATTGAAGTGAGGACCTATGAATAATGTTGACACCTAATCATGGGGATTGGGTGAACAGTTGTAAATAGTGTAAATAATAAATAATGGAAAAGGAAGATTCACCTGGAGATGAAATCCAAGAGTCAATCCCTCATGTATATAACTATGAGCAATCTAAATGAATAAATAGATTTCATTTGAGGAGTTACCTCCTGGCCTGACATGGTATCAGAGCCAACGCCATTTTTTGGCTTCCCTCTCTGCCTTGTAACTCCCTCTTTGTCATATCTACCATTATTCTAGCTGTCCTCTGGCCAGATTACTTCTCTACGTTGAGTTAATTGGATGTTGTGTATTTATTATTATGGTTAGTGCACTCTGACATTCTTGCTCTGTCACTGCAGTCCGCCTCCTACTGTGTATACCATTTTGCTGGCTATACATTGTCGACCCACTTGGCTTGGCCCTCTGCCTTCCCTTTGTACATGCATTCCCGCCTGCTCTCAGACTCGCCCTTCTTTCTCGTAGAGACCTCTAAAATCTTCCTGAAGGCAAAACAACAATATGCTTAACAGGATAGGACTCTACCCCTAAACTACAACTTTGTGGGCTCGTCAACTCACTACGTTGAATGTTGTTGAATAGTCCTCTTTCCACTCCATAGTCAGCGCCTTGAATAGTTGACCCTTCGACTCGGTGGTTCACCTCACTGAATCGTTGGAATCACTGCTCTCTCATTGAATCAGTCACAGTGTGTTGAATGACCATTGTCGTCTAGTTATCCAAATCGCTCCTAGCGGCAAGGCTTCTGGCTCAGAAAGGCGCATGTTCACCATGGGGTCAACACCCTTTTAATTTGCGTCGCAAATTTGTAGATGTGGACTTGGGTATTAACTATACTCTTATTTTAAAACTCTGATTCCCTTCGGCTTGGATTTAGCTAATCTGAAAATCCAAATACGTGGAGCATCTCGATAGAAAGCAAGTAATGTCTTAGAAAATGTCTCGGGAGAAAACAACTACGTGTTATGAGGAGTTGTTTTTTAGTTGCAAAGATTCAAAGATGTGACCTATGAATTTTTTTAGCTTGTTGCAATTTCTTTCACGATTTTGTGCCCCTGGTTTGTAAGAAACTACAACTTGTTTCTTGGTTGTCATAAGAATTCAGAATATTGCTACTACACTGCATTTCTTTTTACTTCAAAAGCGCATTTTTTTGCCAGTAGAAGTATTTTCTTACAGTACACAGGTTTTACAATGCATTCACTGATATCTATTGTGGGAGTGGTTCTCACTGGGAAAAAGAACTATCCAGAATGGTCGCCTCAGACAAGGAATTTGCCATTTGGGAAAGTAAGAATAGCAAGGCTTATGCCTTGATTGCAGCGCAAGTAAATGAAGAGATGAGTCACCATATTTCGCCATTTTCAAATGCTTTCGAAGCCTTACAAAAACTGAAGGAACTCTATGACTCACACTTTGCATTTGAAGTTGTTCAACTCATGATTAAATTGTTCAGCCTTGAATTACAAAATGTTGATCCTCTTACTCTTGCATCAGAAGTAAAATCTATTATGCATGATATCAAAGTCACTAATGTTGAACTGGACATTCCTTTGATAGCTTTTGTCAATGCACTTTATCCCACTTACTCAAATTATCTTGAGTCATTGCAAGCAAATGGAAACCTCAAAGAAATTACCTTTGACTCCCTTATGAATAAATTTGCTAAGAGAGAGAAAGCTTTTGGGAAGAAGACAACTCCTCAGTGTTCTAAAGAGGTTATGTGTATTGTAGAGAAAAGAATCTTGCTCAAGATTCTTCTGGAGGAAGAGGTGGTCGAAGAGGAAGAGGAAGAAAAAATTTCAGACACGGGGGGGGGGTAGACACTCTCAAGGAGGAAAGTCAGATTTGCATTGCATGCGTTGCAATAGAGATGGATCACATGATGCATCCACATGCAAGTTGCCTTGGGACAGAATTGAGCAGGAAAGAAATCAACCTAAAGGTAAAACTATTGACAAAGAGAAAGGTAAAGCACCTGAATCCGCTCACTATGTTGTGGCACATTGTAATATTGGAGTAAATGAAGACTTATTTAATGCTTCACTTGCTTGGGAAAATGATTGGTTGCTTGATTCAGGAGCAACTTGCCACATGACTTTTAGAAGAGATCTTTTTGAAGAATATACTGACAATGTTGATGGAGCAGTGTACATTGCAGACAAATCAAAACTCAATCCATCAGGGCTTGGCACAATCAGGCTTAAATTGCTTGGTCTTCCAGACTTTCTTCTACATGATGTTTTATATCTCCCACACCTAAGGAGAAACTTGTTGTCCTTGGTTCACATCCACCAGCAAGGACACTCCATTCATATGTTTGATGGCGAGGTTGAGGTGAGAAAAGCATCAGATCACTCACTTGTCATGACGAGGATAGAAGAAGAAAGGCTTCTCAACCTGCAAGGTACCTCTGCTCATGCACAAAATTTCTCATACAATTCTCATTATGATGAAAGTACATTTCCATTAAGTTTATTATGGAATGCTAGATTTGGACACTTGAACTATGACAACCTTCACTTGTTGAAGAAAAATGTTATCACTGGTTTGCCTACAATTCCTAGGAAACTTAAGCAATGTGATGCTTGCATTCTAGGAAAGCATAGCAAACAGTGTTTTCATGATTCACATTCCAGAGCACATAGAAAACTTGAACTCATTCATTCAGATTTATGTGGTCCAATGCTTGTTCCTTCTGCAAATAGAAATAAATATATGATGACAGTTATTGATGACTACACCATAATATGTTGGGGTTTATTTATCGAAGAATAAATCTGATGTTTTTCAAACATTCAAGAACTTTCATACATGGATTGAAAATGATGCACAATATCATATTGGCTCTATTCGCACTGATAATAGAAAATAATACATTTCAAATGAATTTGAAAACTATCTTCGTCAACATGGGATCAAACATCAAACCACTGTGCCTTATAATCCCCAACAGAACAGAGTTGCTGAAAGAATGAATATGACAATCTTAAATATGGTGCACTCCATGATGTTTTTCAAGAATGTAAAATTGATGTTTTGGGTTGATGCAATTCTATGTGTTGTATATGTAAAGAATAGATGTCCATCTAATGCTATTAGAAACAAGAGTCCTTATGGAATGTGGTATGGGTACATTCCTTCGATAAAGCATCTCAGGGTCTTTGGTTTCACTTGTTATGCCTTGATACCAAAGGTACATAGAAATAAACTTGGTGCAAGGAGTCATAAGTGTATTTCTTGGGGTATTCAAACACCTCCAAAGCATATCGTCTCTATGATGAAGTTAATAAAAAGTTTATTGTATCTAGAGATGTAATCTTTCTTGAATCCTCCAAAGCTGACAATGTTGTTGAGCAACAACTTGATCGTTTGGATAGATTCGTCAATGCAAAATCATTTCAAGAATTTGATAATCAGATTCCACATCTTGAAGGGGGGATTCCTATACTGGATCAACCTGTGGAATCTTCTTCTGAAGCACTCTCTCCCCTGCATGAAACTCCAACCACTGATGATACTTTGAGTGATGTGATTGGCATAATTGGGAGACTCGATCTTGATTTAATCCCAACTCAATCAATTGAGCAGCATGGACCATCTCACAAAGGTCCCCCAAAGTGGCTGACAAAGACACTTGAAATTGTTCATCCTAATGAGGTTGGAAAGACAGGATCAAGAAATTCAACCAGGCAAAATGGAGGTGATGTGGATGATTCTAATTCACTTATTGATATGGATGTTTCTTATGATTGTGAATTGAATTTGTCTATAGATTTTGAACCAACTTCCTTCAAAAAAGTCACTTCTCATGATGAATGGAAAGAAGCGATGCAAAAGGAGTATGTTTCCTTAATAAAGAATGACACTTGGAAGGTAATTGGGGTTGAGAAACTTCAAATTCAGGATGTTCTACGTCTGGTTTCATAAGTTCAGTATCTGAAACTTCACCAGTGTCAGATTTAGTGTGAACTACTTCGATAATCTCTTAGATCAAAGTGAACTAAGCTTGATTCTACTTTCTGTGTTGGATTCAATTGGATTTCCATTGTCTCAGATTGTAAAACTATTTATGTTTCAGGTTCATTTGAGGCCTTTGATACTGTTGACTTTGGCCTTTCAATTTTTATATTTTCCAACTGACTTGGGCTGTATTCAGAAGGTTGACCTCGCATTCTATGTGATTGTCTTGTTGATTCAGCCAGGATTAAAATTTATCACAAAATTAAATAATATTCACAATCCAATCCTGAGGTCCGTAATAAGTAAAAACAAACAATCTAACACACGCTAAAAAATCTAAGGATTCAAACCATGCAAACAAGCTTTTCATAGTGAAATCATTAGTTGGTAATGAAATATAGCGTCACAGAAATTAAAGTAAAAAGTGGATGTAGATATGAGCGAGTGGAACCAGCGACACTGACAACCTGCTTAATGAAATGAATTGGTGCAAGTAACTTAATTTATGCCATCTTCAATGAAGATTACCCTTCAAAAATTCTAAGTGAGTTTAGTCAACGTCTGTTCCAGGTACAATAGGACATTCCCTTTGTCGTCACCTCGGATAATAGCCCTAGGATTATGGTCACTAAGGTTACCAACTACAAAAATTCTCCCTGGGGGGACAGTCGTAGATCGAACGTACACACAAGGGTAGAGTAACAAAGTTCAATCCCCTTGAAAGCTTTTCAACATGGTTAATTGGAGGTTTACTTTCAAGTGACCCCAAGTACCTTTCAGCACTATTGTAATACGTGTAAATCATTGTACCATATCTAATGAAGTGGGTACGATCACTTCACTAGGTTTAATATGATCTCGTGCTTGACTCCTTTGTAAGGGGAGCTTTCGAGAGCAAAACTGAAATAATTGGATTTATATCCTATCGTAAGATTCTAGTGTTTGTCTACAGCGTTGGAAAGTTTATATACTTTCATATTCCAAAGCCTTACAACTTAATATATTGTAGGTGGAAAAGAGCCCTAAGAAAAAAACTTTGTAGATTGATTTCAATTAGCGTTGATTTTAATAGTTGTTGTTATGCAAAGGAAATGGATGTAAAACTTGATGAAATTGTGATTTGATGCAATCCTAAAGCAAATGAAAATGATGATATGATCTTTTTGTTTCAATGCAAATCTATCTAAGGTAGGGAAAGAGTTTTTCACTTTTTCAACTAAAATATAAACAAAAACTCAAAACCCCACTATAACCATTTTCCTAAAATGCAAATAACCAATTGTAAAGCACCCAAATATTGAAAACAATTTCAGATCTTCACTTTGCCCAATAACACAAGTAAACAAGAAATCTCTTTTTTCATACACGCAATCAGAAATTCGAACAATGCAAAAAGAAACCAATGATAACTAAAAAATAACTTTTTCCCCAATTGAATGCTACAACCTTGCTCGCAACAACTACAATTCATGAACACTTCCAGAAAAGAGACAAAAAAAATGATCTTTCATTTCAAAACAAGCATACGAAGTATTTTCATAAACCAAACCTAATCTTGTAAATCATATACTTTGGCATCCAAAATAAACTTTTGCAAAAAAGAAATATGGACTTAAAACCTTATTTAATTGACTGAACAAAGATGGACAATCAACTCAATTGAACCAATATATCTCTCTCTTGGTAGGTCGACTATTCACGAGACAAGACTCAACCCGAATTTGCAAACCAAGACCAATAACAAGCAAAAAAAAAAAAAAAATTGAATCAAATTGACAAACACTCACAAGAGGTTCAAACAGGGGTAAAACAACAGGGACAAAAACAAAAATTTTGGAGTTGAAGAGGAAACAAGTGAGTTTTTCAAAAGTTCCAGGCATGTGCACAAGCACTGGAGTAAACCAATGTGAATGTGTTCTGTTGCTAAAAAGTAAATGCACATTATGCCTAAAGTAAAAGTGTGCACAACATGCAAATTCAAGAAAAAAAATAAAAAATAAACCAAATCCAGCCCAAAATCCAAATTTCTAAAATTTCCAAACACTCAAGTAAGGTTTATGCAGTAGGTTGAAAAGATCAAACAAGGAAACATACATAGATTGAAACGATCTCCCCAGTGGAGTTACTAATCTGTTATGTGGACAAATCCCTCTTGTGGACAAGAGTGATCTCCCTAGACTTCAAAGAACCCTAGTAACAAACACACAATAATTGCTACTTTTCTCTAAGTTTTGATCGTTTGAAAGCAAATAGAATGAAGGAGGCCTCTTACCAGTGTAGTGAACTAATTGATAAAGTCCCTCAAAGCTTTCGATCAGTTGCTCTTTGATTCTCTAAATGTCCTCTCGTTGCTCTTAACAACTTCTCCGCAATGCCCTGAAAGAGATTTACAAAGACAGAGACAAATAAGAGATCAATGCATACAACATACAATCAAAGAGATAAAGGAGTTAATTAACCAATTATACATGTGAATTGATTAAGTATGCAACCAAAACTCATGTAGGTTATCAAGGAATCCTACAAATTAAATCAATGGAGATGTAACTGAGAAGGAACAATTGCTTATATTCATAAAACTTGAGAAAAGCCTTACAACCACGTAGCGTTGATGTTGCTAGCCCCTTTCTCGAACCCCCTTCCTTGCAAGAAAAGTTTTCCAACCTAATCTCAACAACATAAACCTGCCTCCAACAGTCCCCTTCCAATTCTCATACCTGTAGTGGATTTATAGACCAAGAATGGGAAGTTATGGATCCATTCTCCAAGGGATGAGATCCACTAGTAGTGGGATAGATGTTCCACAAAGGAAGGGGAGTTACTCCATGATGGGAAGGATTAGCACTGAATATGCACTCATTCAAAGCTTGATGGTTGGGATAGATGCTACCAACAATTCTTCTAAACTTTACTTTTTATTTTTACGTACTTCAAGTCATGTTCGCAGGTCACAGTGGAAGACATTGCGTACTTATGCGTAGATAATAATGGTATTCCCTGCGTATGCGCAAGAATCAACTAGAAAATTGTGAATATAGCCAAAATCATGGTTTTGTACCATAGGATCTAGAAATTCCACTTTCTTTGGGATAATTTAGTTTCAAACTTTGCAAGGGAATAGTCCAGGACACATTTGTGGATAGCGATAGATCCAAACTGATGGTCATTTTCCTAATGCGACAAAATGATGTGTAACAAAAGTTTATCAACCTTTTACGTTCTCTACCAGATTCATGAGATAGTTAAGTTGTTTCCATAAGTAGTAATGCAACTACTTTAAGTTTCAGTGAAATAATCTTATCCTTGTTTTCAAAGGACATGAGACGAAAAATCATGGAAAACCAGAATCGAGATGCCTTATCTAGAAGAGGATGCTCCCATAATATAAATATAAACAATTCCTTGAATGTGAGATCTAAATATTGAGGAAGATCTAAATCTCCGGGAAAGTTCATAACGATTTGTTGGAGATGTGGAAAAGAAGAGAAATATAAGAAAGATTGTAGATCCAAAGGTATCGAGAAAGGAAATGGATTTGAATATTTTCCTTTTGCAAAAGCAAAAATATCCTTAGATGGTTGAAGGGATGTGTACTTGGAATTCTTAAGTACACATGTAGATAACGAGGCAAGGTTGGTCGACTCAGATGCATACTTTCATATGACTCCTCAGAAGGAGTGGTTTTCAAAGTATACAAGATTTAATGGCAATGATGCTTTCTTAGGTGATGGCTCAATGACCAAAATCATAAGATAAGGAAAAGTTAAGATGAAGCTAATGGATGAAAGGATTAGAACATTCCCTATCATTCTACGCATCCGAGAATTAGCCAAAAATTTGAGTTATATAAGCAAGATGAGCGATGCAGTTGTAAAAACAAATTTTGAAAAGGATACATGTAGGATGGTTCAAGAAGTAATGGTATTGCTAAGTGGAGTTTCAATTGGAACTACGTATAAGCTATTAGGAAACATTGTTAGTGATGGGTGAAACAATTGCATTATTTCTGAGAGTGGAGTAGAAGAAGGAAAACGCTATAACTTTTGGAGAAAAGACTATGTTGTGGCATGAGAGATTGGTACATATCAGAGAGAAGGACCTTCAATTACTACATAATAATAGTATGGTAGAAGGTATGTCTAATTACTCTTTAGATTTTGATTTATGTGAACATTGTTTATATGGGAAGCATAATTGGGTAAGATTCTCCTTTGGTTCTACGTGGCTAGAGGGAATATTACAATTGGTGCACAATGATGTGTTTGGACTTATGTCGATTCCATAAATAGTAAATATGTGTATTGTATCTCATTTATAGATGAATTCTCATGGATAATTGGACTTATTTCCTCAAGAAGAAATCTGATTTATTTGACAAAGTACAAAGAGTTTAAGGCTCTTGTGGAAAATTAGATAGAAAAGAAAAATTAAGGTGTTAAGGACACATAATGGTGTAGCATTTGAAGAATTCCATAAGAAGTGTGGTATATCAGGGCAAAAGAGTACTCCATACACACCTCACCAAAATGAAGTTTCAGAAAGGATGAATAAGACGTTGATGGAGAAAGCAAGGAACATGCTCACTGGTGTCGAGTTAGAATATGAATTCTAGAAAGAGGTAGATGACATTACATGTCATTTGGTAAATATGTGACCCTCATTAGCGTTGGATGAAAAGACTCCACTTGATCTATGGACTGATAAGAAACTGTCTCTTAAAAATCTTACGATATTTGATTGTGATGCTTATGTACGCTTTCCAAAGGAGAATAGGAGTATCTAGTTGAAAAGTGTATCTTTATTGGATATGAATATGGTCTAAAAGGTTATAAACTTTGGAACCCAGAAACCAAGAAGGTTGTGTATAGTTGAGATGTAGTATTTAAAGATGTCAAAGATGTTTTCAAACAAGAAGTACTATCAAGGGAGAAAGAACCAGGAAAGATAGAGTTTGAATTGAAGGATGATGAATCTAACTCTATATAAGAACACAAATAAGAAGAAGAAGAACCACAAACTTTGGCACTGAGGAGATCAGTTAGGGGAAGAAGGTAGCTATAAAGGTATACCACACTTCATATCCATTAAAAATTTTCTTTGTTTATTATTGATGATGATCCTAAATTGTTAGGGATGTAGTGGATTGTGAGGATATAAAACTCTAGAAACATGTCATCATTCAAGAAATGATAGCTTTGAACAAGAATGGGCCTTCGGATCTAATGGAGTTGTCAGTTGGAAGAAATTCCATTGACAAGAAACAAGTGTTTAAGAAGAATTTGAGTGTAGAAGATAATTTGGAGAAATACAAAGCTTGGTAGTAGTAAAGGGTTATTCCCAGGTAGAAGGAATAGACTTCGGTGATATTTTTTCTCTTGTTGCCTCGTTAACTTCTACTAGATTTATTTTATATGTTATTGTTGTTTTTTTATCTTGAAGTAGAATAGATGGATGTAAAGAGAACATTCCTACATGGGGATCCAAAAGAAGAAATCTACATGAAGCAACCAAAAGGATTTATTGTGAAAGGAAAGAAAGGGCTAGTGTGTAGACTAAAAACGTCCATGTGTGGCTTAAAGTAATCACCAATGATGTATAAAAATTTAATACTTATATATTAGGACTTAGGTTCACAAGAGGCAAAGTAGATCACTTTGTATATTTCAAATTAGTTGGTGATCATGTTATTTATTTGGTCTTGTATGTGGATGATATGTCACTGATTGGAAATGATAGGGAAATCATTTAGGAAGTGAAAACTTAGTTGTCCTCTAAATTTGAAATGGAGTTCGGTGTTGCAAATTTTGTCTTGGGCATGGAAATTAAAAGATATCAAGCAAACAAGATACTATGTTAAGCCAAAGGAAGTATGTAGAGACAACACTACAGAGGCTTCATATGCAAAAATGTAAACTAGTAAAGATGTTTATTCCTGTAGGTGTAAAGTTATTTGTAGATCAGTGTCACAAGATATAGGAAGAGGAAGAGGACATCTCTTGTGTTCCCTATGCCAGTGTAGTTGGAAACTTGATGTATGCAATGGTTTGCACTAGACCAAACATTACACAAGCCGGTGAGAATATTGAGCAAGTGTATGTCAAACTAGGGAAGGAGCATTATATAATAGTAAAGATGATTTTCAGGTATTTGTGTGGCACTTCTAGCTATGGATTATGCTTACAAGGAAGACTAGGATTGGATAGTGTGTTGGACATACATGGCTTTATCAATGTACACTAGGGCTAGAGATATAGATCACAAAAGATCTACAAGTGGGTATGTGTTTAACCTATTTAAAGGAATAATCAATTGGATGAGCAAAAGACAATATGTAGTGGCACTTTCAATTATAGAAGTTAAATACATGGAAACCACTCATGCAAGCAAGGAAGCGGTATGGTTATAGAGATTGTGTTCATGTATTGCGTTGGTACAACAAGTTGTAAGGATAGATTGTGACAGTTAGAGTGTAATATTTGGCAAAGAATTTACCATTTGAAGACAAAACATATTGATGTTCAATATCACTTCATGAGAAATATGATTGAAGATAAGAAGGTGTTGCTAGAAAAAGTGAACACTTTGAAGAATGTTGCAGATTTGTTAACAAAATCTGAGTACTAAGAAATTATCTTGCAGTAGAGAAACAATGGACATTATTACCCTAGATTGTTGACCTTGTACTCTTGTGATCCCCATGTGTAAAGAAAAGAACAAGTGGCAGAATGTTGGGTATGTGTTATATCTTTGCACAACTATCCCCGCGCATTGTACAATGCATAATTCACAATAGGGGGTTCATCGGGGGGGGGTGGAAGTGCCCCCGAAAAAAATAAAAAATGGGTGGTTTTCAACATGTTTTTTCTAAAAGAGGTTTTGTGGTATATGGTGGTTTTTCCCACGGTTTGGTAGTTTGGTTAAGTAACTACGATTGTATTCTAATCTAGGGTAAATGGTTTGTAGTTCATGGATGTTGCTAGATATATATGTTATATTATAACACTATACAAAAGAATACATATTGAAAATTCTTGTTGGTTTTCCTAGTTTTGGTTTTCTATGGTAAAATCTATATGTTTATGTGTGTGTTTTCCATTGCATATTCTCTATTTTATTAGTTATTGGTTTGCAACAATTAATTGTACATGGTTAAAACCTACACTTTCCCCCTCGACCCTCAACTCCAGTGAATATTCTGTTGTATACAATCAAGTTTGGAAACCCTCTTGAAGGTAAGTTATTTTCATGTTCTACATTCCAACAGCTTCATAGCAGATGAATTAGTTGCCCAAGTAGTGGGGCACCACACCAGAACCTTGTGAATCAATTCATGAGTATCATTTCAACTAGTTCCTTGATGACCAGTAGGCAACCCAATTAGCAGCCACATTGGAGATTTTGATTGATCGCATCATTCAGCTCCAGTGCATTGAGGATGATAAGGGTTTCCTTTGGTCTAGTTAAATCTACATGGAAATCAAATCTTATCTCATTTTAGGGGTGTTTTACGAAATATAATATCATTTTTACCGATTTGATATAATTATGTATGGTTATATAATAGATGGTTTGGATTTGGACCAAGATGATGTTTTACCTAAATATGATGTAACAACACTAAGTTGATCTCTATGTAACTTTGTTTTGCCTCCATGCACATAATTTGCCTAACATAATTTCCTAGTTACTGTTAAAAAAAAAATGAACCATGCAACTAGAGAGAGAATTTATAGGTAATATATCCATGTCACATGGATCACACTTTTCAGGATATTATTTTCAAAATGGCTTTTTACTCTAAGCACATTACACGATTTAAACATAATTTTATTCTCAATTTATGTATATACATAAACATTGGATGCATGATTCTAGGAACTCTTTTGGATAGTTTTGAGTAGGCTTTTATTAGCTTTTGGTTGAGACTATTCACCATATTTTTCATCCCACTAGAAATTGAAACCTATGTTATTTATAGGAGACCGAGTTAGTAGAACATGTTAGCTTTAGATGTCTTATTTATTATAAGAAAAAAGAGGTTTTTCTACCTATACTGGAGGCTTGGGTGGCTCCATATCCACATTAATTTGTTATTAAGACCAAAGATGCATAAGTCTTTTTGTGATGCATATTTTCAAACATAAATCACATTTCTTCCATGTACCTCCACAACCAAAGCTCAAAACAAGGATCATATCTTTCATCCTTATTGTTGTTCCACTTGGTGCACCAAATGGTAGTCAAATGCTCATATCACTTTAGATATGAGGTTTTTGAGACCTCGAGTTTCCTCTCAATCACCCTTTACGAGTCAACCAACTTCCATGAGACTATTAAGGAGCTCCTAGTCCAAACCTTAAGACGCACACTACCATTTCGACAAAAAAATAAGCTTCGAGAGGTCCTTGTATCAGAGTTTATTTATGCAAAGCACTAGTACGCTCTAAGTCCAGTCAAGCAACTAATATTCCATTCAAATACTCTCCCTTCCAACCTTGGATGTCAGTAGTAGTGGAACCCCTCAATATAGCGCTCCTCCCAAGGTTACATAGCTAATGCCCCTCAACCACAGGTATTATCCAAATGACATTATTAAAAAATGCATTGACCCCTTTATGGGGACTATTGACTTAGTTGAGGAGCATTCTTCTCTCTCCCCTCATTTTACCTCAACTTCTATTGGTAACAACCCTTGAAATCCTTTTTACATGTCATAGTTATGTTTTTGGTAGTGGGATATTGGGCACTCAAAGTGCCCCTCTTTTTTCAAGTGATTTTGGCTCTAAATCTTATTGGAATTATGCCTAAAAGTTTGAATTCCACCTTTGCAAGAGGAGTTTTGTCTATGAAATCGCCCTTTGTTGTTTGGGTCAATTTTAAGATGACATAAAACATCAATATCTCAAAAAAATTTCAAATTGTGCGGGCTTGTTGAAACCACAAGGCTCTCTAGAAGTGGGGTAATTTGAGCATTCATATCAAGTGCCATGTTTTTTCACTTATTTTGTCCTTCTTTGAGCCATTTATTTAAGAGATTTTATGTTTTCAATAGAGTAGCACTAGGATATGCTTTCATAATCCCACTATGTATTAACATTGGTTGTACATTAAAAACCATTGACCCACTTCTTATGATTTATTCTTTCACATTTAACATGATTATCTCATCTTATCTTATCATTAATATAATATAAAAATACTTATATCTTATCTGGTAAGTAATATAATATGGAAGTACTTGTATGTATTGTGAGTTTCATCTTCTTTTTAATGTCCTCAACATTTGTATGATAGCTCATTAATGCTTCTCTTTCTTTAAATGCAAGTTTAATTATGAGAATTACAATGTTGTTATAATGTGTTTTAAGTATATGTGATTTTTTTCATTGGGATACTAACTTTTTAGTCGAGACTATCTAGGCTAAAACCACTTTTTGGTCCTATACTAAGACTTAAAATGTAACACCCTTGCATGGACTATGGTCCTTGTAAATATTTTTTTAGATTTGAGCATCTCAACATGATATCTTATAGCTAGCGGAAACTTTGTTTTAATATGAAATTTACAATTTTGAAATCCATGTATGTCTTGATCATGGTACCAAAGTGTATTAATGCTTTAATCAATATGAAAATTAAAGTAATCATATAATGCTTGAAATAATATTAAAAGAGATTTATTATGGATTAATATTTTAACTAATAATAATTAATAATTATAATATTATTAATTAATTAGTTAATGTTTTTCTTAAAATATGAGAAGAAAGGATGATGGGTCGGAGTTATGAGGAGATGGTGTCTGATGTGAACCTCCATACCCATCTCACTCAATTTAACGTCGAACCCTAATGGCTGAGAAGAGTCTCTCTTATTAGATTTGGTCATTAATGCAAATGACGATGTCGTCCCAAATGTGTCTCCTTCTTGTGAATTGAAAGTGTAACATGCAAAGGAAGGCAACATGGGGGCAAATAGTGCCGTCTCGGCCATACTTAGGACGTAGCTCAACAACCATAAGTATGTGGGAAAAATAAAAGAGGGGGTTCAATTTTGGCTTGTTGGATGATTGTTGCTCAATCTTTAGTTTTTACCTGGAGTTGCCAAGCCTGAGCGTGGAGTGAGATTGAATGAACATATTTGGTACTTCTTGAGACTTATAAATCATTGGTGCTTGTTGTGGCTGAAAAACCACCAGTGCTTATCTCTGGCTGAGAAACCACTTGTACAACAAGTCACGGGTGCTTACAATTGGCTGAGAAACCATTGGTGCTTGCTACGGCTAAGAAACCACCAATGCTTGTTGAACCATTCATAAACTACCTACAAGTGATATCACACTCTCTGCTCAATTGGTGTATTATCGATAATTTTTAACTCTCAAAATCTAGACTTGGTGTGGGCGTGGCAAGTCATGAGACAAAATAGTGTAACTTCCTACTATTGGGAAGATAGTGTGAAGCCCTTTTCCATTTGCCAATAAAATTTAACTCATACAAATAAGTAACTTAGCTTGAGTACTAGTTGTGAATATTCAAATTCATACATAGGTGAATAATGTTTAACAATGTTTAGCTGCATTTCTAAATTTATGCATGCTCTAAAATCATCAATTAAATGGATACTAAGTTGTACTATGTATGTTTCATATTTCTTGAAATTGCATACGTGTACACACATATTTTGTAATGTTGAGACTCCACCTGTCACGGCGCCGGAGCCACGGTAGTCTTTCAACCACTCTTGGCGAGGTGTGGCACCACCGAACACTTTATTTTCACCAATACTTATGTTCATGGACTACGCCTAACCACTTTTCCTACTTAGTTTGTGTTTCTCAACCAAGTAATTATTATGTTTCCTTTATACCAATGAATACCCATACACATTCATTATCATCTGCAATTATACAAGAGAACACAATTGCACAGTATAAAGGGAGGGGAAACTCCCTGAACAATGAGTCCGCCCGAATAATATATTATACAACCTTTCAATGTTACAAAGCTTTACAAGTATACTTGGGAAGCACCAAGTTTCATGCTTAGCCAAAATTACAACTTCTCACACCTCCATGTGATAACCAAGATTTCCTTGCCCAAGTTGGGCGGGCGCGCCCTCACACGAGCTGCCAACCAAACTTCACAACCGAACCTTGTGTCGACGGGCGGGCTACTCCACAAAGTCACCAAGACACCCTTGCCTCTTTCGCATGATGGTTTTACCAACACCACCACGTTATGTTTTGCACGACGAGCGGGCGCTCACACCAGCCACCCAAGAACCCGTGTCAACCGGTGCCCGTCGCCTTCGCCTTCGTTCTAAGATTCGTGCTACCTAAATGAGCTGCCCAAGGTTGGGTGCATACGACCTGCACCTTTCCTTCTTGTTGCGGCCCTTTAACCTTCGCACTTCTTCGTAGAAGACTTGAATGCTTGCCTTGAGCGATTGTTGTCCAAATGAAACTCCATCGCATGTTATTTATACGGTGCGTTGGACAAGTCTTGGCTGCCCAAGCCGACTTGCCAATGCCCTCACATATCGTTTTTTGCTTGCCTTTTTGTTGGTCGGCCAACACTTCAACGCACATCCTCCACAATATATGAGGTCAGCCCATGGGTTGAGCCTTCGCTCCCCACGCCTATAAACCTTCGCTCATCCTCCTTCCATTCGTATTATAACATATCCTTCGGGCACTTCGTCAAGGACTTGCACTTCGCACTTTTTCACCAACCTTCGTTCATTACCGAACTCAATCGCACATCGGGTGGGCGTGCCAAGGACCGCGGGTCCTTACATCCTCCTCCACCTGAAATCGTTGTCGTCCTCGATAACATCCCATCCTGGTAGCCATCCACCAAGATCAACATCAACAACTGTCTCATCCTTGGTCCATGATATCAACTCCTCCACATACTGCAAACATCCCTGCAACATATGTAGAACCACCATCTCCATCATGTGTTGTCCCATCTTGTGAACTGTCCTCCTTTTCTGCCTGATGCCAACATCTCTTTGTGCACTTCCCGACCCCATGTTTGAACTAGTTGGGTAGCTAATCCAACTATCACGCTCAAGCCATGAGAGTGAACATCCTTATGCCTTCACAAGTCTATCTCGGATTCTGCCACATCCCGGACTCACCAAGAATCTCTCCCATGCTCAGGTCCATGGAAATTCCATCCCATCTGCAACATGTCATGATGCTTCATGCTGAACCATCCCTGCACCATCTGTCATACCTGCTCAACCTGTTTCAAGGACTCACTGCCATGAGAAGCTAACAATGAGCCCCATCTTCTATATCATCTAAGAAGATGTAGAGGGAGTAGAGCCTGAAGGCTCACCCTCACTAATAAGATCAATCCATCTGTCAGGATTCTCTATCTCCATTCTTTGTAGATAAGTGACCCAATCCTCCTCTTGGACCTTCGGCCTCACATAAGCCTCCTCATCATCATCATCATCCTCAACCACTTCTAGCCTTCTTGACAAATCCAAGATACTATCAGATAGTGTCTTGATGACTAATGACTGCTCGATAAGCTTTGTCTCAAGCATAAACAACCGCTTACTCATGTCTTCCATTCGCTTCTCATCCTCCATTTGCATCACTGCCAACTTACAATCAGGCTTTGTCACACCAATGGTTGGAACACCAATGGGTACATCTTCCCTTTCATCGTAAATGTACAACTTCAAATGTGGAACAATCATAGCATCAAATTATTTCAAGAACTCCATCCCCAGCACAGCTTCATAGTCATCAATCCGCACTATAGTGCAGTCGACTTTTCCTGTCCACTCACCTAGTGTTGTGTCCACTCTTTCAGCTTCACCAAGAACACAATTAGGAGGATAATTCACTGTCTTCATTTGTGCCTTCACCAGTACAAATTTTAGCCTAATCCTTCTCGTAGTATCTTCACTCATGAAGTTGTGAGTAGCCCTACTATCCACCATAGTGAGTATATCAGCACTCCCAATCTTCATCAGAACATACTCCACATTGTTCCTCTCAGGATCTCTCCGAGAGACCACCTCTGTAGCAGCAGCAGCTCCAAAAATCTGCATTATCCCCACAGAAGCTTCTTCATTCTTCGCATTAGACTGTGCAATAACGGCCACTTTCGGTCTTGAAGGAAAATTCTTCACCCTATGTGGTTCAACACATATCCAATACTTCAAGGCTTTCTTCATCTTTGACTTATCATCCAATTTCGAAGCATCATCCTTCTTCTTCTCTTTCGGCTTATCGGACTTCTTCCTATCATCAGAAGTCTCATCATAATGCTCCACTAACCTGTCCACAGCAGCAAAAGCTTCCTCAAGTGTCTTAATCTTCCGCCTCTTCACTTCATTGTGTGCCCAAGGCTTCAATCCAATAATGAAGTTGAACACCTTGTCCCTTTCCGCCATGTCAGGAAGTTCCAGAACCAAACTTGCAAACTCCCGTTGATATGTCTGTAGGCTCCCTGTTTGCTTTATGAACTTAATCTTCATCCTTGCTTCCCACGTTTCATCCTGAGGACTGAAATGGATCTGCAAAGCCTTCTTCATCTCATCCCACTAAGTTATGTCACCAGCACTGCCATTAGCAATCTGATCCATCTTCCTTCGCCACCACATCTTAGCATTCTTCGTCAAGAACTGAGCAACTACCTTCACCTTCCTCTCATCATTGGATAGACCCAAGCGTTCCAAGTATTGCTCCATATCCTAGAGAAAGTTTCCAAGAGTCTTCGCACTCCTTGTACCATCATAAGATTCTGGTTCCTTGACTTTCACATGAGGCACTCCTCCACCTGAGTTATGCCTCATGGCCCTCTTCAACACCGTGATCTCATCTCTGGCTTCATCAAGAGATTTCTGCAAGTTCACGATCTCTACCAAGCCTCAATCTCTTGCCTCTTCAATCTCCTTGAACTTTACTTCAAGTTGTGTACACATAAGATCAGTGTACTCGTGTTGAGTTCGGAGTTCATCGAGTTCTTCCCTCATCTTCGAATTGGCCTCTTGATCCTTCTCGACCAAGTCCATCTTCTTAGTCCAATAAGCCTCTAAGTCCTCCATTCTTTCCAATACCTTTTCAATGAATGCCATAGTAGCATCCTTCGCACCATGACTAGATCCAACCTGAGATTCACCTGCCATTGCTAACAGTTTCCTTCTTTGCGATCTAGTTTCAACCATCCAATAGCTTCACCAAGTTGCCTGCAACCATGAACTAGCCCTTGTTCCACGTGTATGTGAAATAGCTTCCTTCACCTGCAAGTACCTGCTTCACTGTCACCAATTGTCAAGTGTATATGCACTTGCTTCACCCAGCTTCCTACAAGACTCCTCCAAGTCTTCAAACTAGCTCTGATACCACCTGTCATGACATTGGAGCCACGGTAGTCTTTCAACCGCTCTTGGCGAGGTGCGGCACCACCGAACACTTTCTTTTCACCAATACTTATGTTCATGGACTACGCCTAACCACTTTTCCTACTTAGTTTGTGTTTCTCAACCAAGTAATTATTATGTTTCCTTTATACCAATGAACACCCATACACATTCATTATCATTAGCAATTATATAAGAGAACACAATTGCACAGTATAAAGGGAGGGGCAACTCCCTGAACAATGAGTCTGCCCAAATAATATATTATACAACCTTTCAATGTTACCAAGCTTTACAAGTATACTTGGGAAACACCAAGTTTCATACTTAGCCAAAATTACAACTTCTCACACCTCCGTGTGATAACCAAGATTTCCTTGCCCAAGTTGGGCGGGCACGCCCTCACACGAGCTGCCAACCAAACTTCACAACCAAACCTTGTGTTGACGGGCGGGCAACTCCACCAAGTCACCAAGACACCCTTGTCTCCTTCGCACAACGGTTTTACCAACACCACCGCGTTATGTTTTGCATGATGGGCGGGCGCTCACCCGAGCCACCCAAGAACCCGTGTCAACCGGCGTCCGGCGCCTTCACCCGTGTTCCGACGCCTTCACCTTCGTTCCAAGACTCATGCTACCTAAATGAGCTGCCCAAGGTTGGGCGCATACAACCTGCGCCTTTCCTTCTTGCTGCGGCCCTTTAACCTTCGCACTTCTTCGTAGAAGACTTGAACGCTTGCCTTGAGCAATTGTTGTCCAAATGAAACTCCATCGCATGTTATTTATACGATGCGTTGGGCAAGTCTTGGCTGCCCAAGCTGACTTGCCAACACCCTCACATATTGTTTGTTGCTTGCCTTTATGTTGGTCGGCCAACACTTCAACGCACTTCCTCCACAATATATGAGGTCGGCCCGTGGATTGAGCCTTCGCTCCCCACGCCTATAAACCTTCACTCGTCCTCCTTCCATGCGTATTATAACATATCCTTCGCGCACTTCGTCAAGGACTCGCACTTTACACTTTTTCACCAACCTTCATTCATTACCAAACTCAGTCGCACATCGGGTGGGCGTGCCAAGGACGGCAGGTCCTTACACCACCTCTATGGTTGTTAACATTCACTTAATACAATTACCTATAATTACTTAATTTATGGTTTGTTGAAATGGTATTTGTGAATCCGTGATAAAAACATATTTATTCTTTTGTTGGCCTCAATGCTACTGTTGGGTGAATGTATCAATATTCATCTTTAGAAACACACAATTGCCAATACGGTTTTTAACTTCACCATAATTTGTGTGTTATATTTACGTTTTAATGCAAACATGGGAGGATCGGATTTAAGCCGCAACTTTTGTTTTGTCATTCACCTTTAAAATGGTCACCACTCGAATTATACAAAGTCAGATTAATAAGTGCAAACGCCATAAATAGTTTAGCATAGGAGTAACTTAATACTACCGAATTTGTTTGCATAATATATACAATGTATCATAATGTGATTGGTGTATGTTTATATGGTGTGGCATCGATTTAATACTAGTGATTTTGTTTGCATAACATATACAATGTATTATAATGTGATTGACTTATATGTATCATTTGTGTGGCATTGATTTAATTCCAACGAACTGATTTGCATAATATGTCTGATTGGGAGTTAATACCAATATTTGAAGGTTTACGAGACTAAAATTAGTCTATGAGGTCATTAGTTCTCTATATTTCGTTTTTTGCAATTCAATCTTTTTTCGATTCAAATTGATGATAAGCTGGCCCAACCTTCCAACAATCCCCTCGCTAAAAAGACAGTGCCAAAAAACTGATGCTAACATGTTTTCATAACTTTCTTTGATGTCTTTGAATGCATCACATTCCAAAATGAAATGTTTTTCCGATTCCACAGCCCCATGCGTGCAAAATGTACACACCCGTTTTTCTCAAGCTTCTTTAGGCCTTTTCCACCGTCCTGTTTCACGCCGAAGTTGATGTGAGTTGGTCCTTAATTGAGAATAAGAACCTTTTCCCTCCACGAAATGCTAGCTCCAATGAACTCTTTTTGTTGTAGATCACACGTAGGGTTGAATTCTTCAATATAATATTTCTTCTTTCTACCCAACTCTTTTCCCCATACCTTTTTACGAAACTTCTCCATAACAAAATCCTTTAGCTCCTTGCTATTTGTGGGACAAGCATTGAGGTTGATATTCCATTTTTGCATCCATATGTAGTTTTGTTTCATCCATGTTTTATTTCTTTCACTCATGCCTTCATTGAAGATAACATTAGGCCATCTACCTACTCTTATTTGCTCAATTCTTTTTAGATATCTTATGAGCTGCACCATAGCAATTGCTTCAATGGGAGTTGCTTCTCTTTCACTGATCCAAGATGTTTTGCTTATAGATGTGTTAAAGAATTACAGGCATAAATTGTCGCTTAACATAGAAAACTTAATGCACACATGAGAGAAGAGGAGAAACACATAAAGCATGAAAGAAGACAACAAGACTTGATAACAGAGTTCATCCGACTTGGACTACGTCTCCGGGCCCTGCTCAATCAATGGGGAGACCTTCATTCATTAAGTGGCATGAGAAAGAATAGTACAAGCATCAGTGACAAAAAAGAAGTTTTATACCTCCATATTGAAAAATGGCCAAAAAATGCAGAACTTTAATGGAGAAACAGATAGCGCCATTGCGTTCGTGGCGTCAAGAAATGCTGAAACCATATAAAATTTGTCAAAATCTAACAAAGTGAAAATTCGGCCCTCCTGCAAAATTTTGCCTCGAACTGTGTGCACTACCTCCTCTCCCTAGGCACACTGATAAGTTGCGTTTAAATAACAAATAGGTGGCGGATTTTTCAATGAAACAGTTATAGCACAGTTGGTGGAAGGTCCGGTTAATATGGAGGAGGTCAAGCAATCAAACCCCGCCTCCTCCTTTTTACATAACAAATTTCTTTATAATAAAAAAAAATTGGTTGGGTCAGGCTAGCCCACCGTACCCCCGCTGGCTCCATCGTAATTAGGTTGGTGGTGGTTCTTTTGGACGTGGTTGGGTCCATGCCCCAAGGGCTGGCCCACCACCGTTTATGCGCATTTGTTTGTTTATGGGATTGGGTATGTGCCCCACGGGCCGACCCACCCAACTCCTTCGCCTTTATGGGTTTCGTGGTGTGGGGGAGGGGCCGGGGGTCATGGTCCACCCCTCCACAATTACATAAGGTTTGGTTTGAATGGTTGGGGTGGCGGGGTTGGTGGCCCGCCCCACCCTTTTTATATATATTTTTTGTTATATAAAAACAAACTGTGCATTTTTGGAAATTCGTTATTTTGACTGAAGGAGTCATTTTAACAAGGCAATGATTTCGCCCAGAATCTAGCCAGAGTTGGCCAGATTCCGCCCGCCAGAAAAATTCCAAATTGTGCCTTCATTAATCCTGCGCAGTCATCAAAAAGTCAACCCAACTTTCATTGCCTCTATCTCCTTCATCCGGACTCGGATTGGAGTGTTGTTCGCACCGTTGGAATTAGGGTGATGAGCACTTCGATTTGATGTCAAGTTAATCGCATTTTTGCCACTTTGAATTTTGAACCTTTTCCATGCCACTGGTGTCTGGAGATCCACCTAGATCAATCCTCCCCACTGAGGAGCTTTTGGACTCCAAAAGCATTTACACTTAGCACACTGGTTGTGTCCTTTCAACCCACACTTTCGATCACCTGCACGCAAAACTAGTACATTTTTTTGCAATCATGCACACCACACATGACTTAACAACCCTTCCTTGCCAAGAGTTTATGGCACACACTCCTTGGCCAAGGATTACATAAAAAGTAATCAATACCTCAACTACTCGTAAAGAAAGGCCAAAATATCATCTTTGCGTTTTGAAGTGATAGGAAACACACCATCACTTTTACATTTACTTGAAACGTATGATTTACAATGGTGGCCATAACAAGCTACTACCTGAGAAAAACCAACTTAACAAAGCAGACCACCATGAATGGGGTGGTTTCATTTGTTGAACATGTTCACATTTTGGCTCCTCCAGCGATATTTCCAAAGCATGGAGCATCGAACATGTCGTTTTTTGGTGTCGCTCTTTGTTGCAATGGCTACAACGATTCTTTTTCCTCCAAACTTTCGAGGTTTCCTTGCGACTCTTTCCTTGGTGTTCCTCTGATAAGTGTTTATGGGGCCCCCACTATCGTTGGACTGTGAGGAGGGAATTTCATCGTCTGTCATTTGCTAGTTACTAGCTGTATTGCAGCTTTCTCCCATTTCCTTTCTGGTGTATCTGAGTCCTGCACAACGCAACAATTCCTCGACTTCGATGGGGTTTACGATGCCTTGGCCTTTGATGCCGAGGCCCTTTCCCTGATACCCCATCTTCTTCAATAGTTTGGATCCAATCCCTGTAGTATGTTTTTCAAAAGCAGTGAATTCATCATCATGAAAATCATATGAAATCGAGGAATCATTTTTCACCTCCGGATAGCGATGCTGCAGCTTTTCCAAGGCCTCATCCTTGGCTTGCAACTAGCGTAGTAATATTTGATTTTATTCCCTTGCCTCCTATAGAAGCCTCCTTAGCTCAGCATTCTCTACTTGGATGTGGTGGTTGATCTCCTCAAGATCTTGGAGTCCTGCTGTGGGGAGTGCCCTTTTCATTATATCTGTTGAAATCCTTGATTCATGACCAGAATCAGACCCCAAATCTACGGGTCCTCCTGCCGAGATCCCAAGGGCTACAAATTTCGTTTCATCGCTGGAATCAGACCCCAAGTCAATGGGCCTACCTCTTGCAAATCCTGCAGCTGCGACCTTCTCATCTTCCTCTGACTTGGAATCTTGGTTTTGTTGCACGGTGGTGACGACCTTCTGCTTCCCCTTTCTATCATTCCTTTCAGGTCTTAGCTCAGGGTGCAACTTCCAACAATTTTCTTCATCATGCCCCTCTTTCTCACAATGTGTACAAGAGAGCTTTTCTCCCATTCTCTTGGTTGCTGTGGCTCTCTTTGGGTGGTCATCCCGTTCAGGTGTTCACATCTTTTCCAAATGAATGGCCTTTACACTAGATGAGTCAATGGTAGTAGGTTCAAACAATAATAATGAATGTCTAATGTAACTATGTAATGATCCAATATACTTAGTTACTACTTTAGGTGAATCAAGTGCAATGCCCAAATTAAGTGCTTGTTTTCTAAACTCCTCGGTAAAGCTTTGAACATCCTAACCTCTTCCTTGCCTTAAGTATTGCCAATCCATTAAAATTTTTGCTTATAACCCAACAGATAAAATTGTTCCTTTAATGCAGAAATGAAACTAGGCCATGAGCAAAGAAGATTACCCACACTTTTACTGCTTCGCAATTTGCTCTCCCACCAGACAAGTGCAATGCTACTCAGTAAAAGAGAGGCCAAATGAATCTTTGCTTCATCCTCTTCGATCTGTTGAATCCTATAGTAGATCTCAATCTGCCTAATCCAGTTATTAAGCTTTTCTACATTACTTTCATCGTTATACATGGGAAGATCAAATTTGACATCTAATTTAAAGAAAGGTTTTTTAGATGCACCCCTTGAATTTCTACGATGATGATGATGAGAGGACGCAAAAGCTTTCACTCGTGGAAGGAGAAGGAGGGGGTTCTTCTTCACCATTTCCATGCATTGAACCTTGTTCTTTTTCCTTTTTCCCTTCTGCTTTTTCCAGTCTTGAAAGCAACTGACCTACATTTTCTGCCATTGCATAGAAGGTTTTGCGGAAATTGAGCTCCTCTTCACGGCGAGCCTTTTCATCTACCATGATTCTCCTTCGATATACACGCCCCGCTTCGGGATCGAAAGACTTTAGTTTCCCTTCGCCTCTTTGGAGCCTGTTTCTTGTTAGCATACAAACATTCAATTCACATCTAAAAGGACCTGCTCTGATACCACTTGAGCCAAGATGTTTTGCTTATAGATGTGTTAAAGAATTACATGCATAAATTGTAGCTTAACAGAGAAAAATTAATGTGCACATGAGAGAAGAGGAGAAACACATAAAGCATGAAAGAAGAAAACAAGACTTGATAACGGAGTTCTTCCGACTTGGACTACGTCTCCAAGGCCTACTTGATCAATGGGGAGGCCTTCATTCATTAAGTGGCATGAGAAAGACAAGTGCAAGCATCAATTACATAAAAGGAGTTTTATACCTCCATAATGAAAAATGGACGAAAAATGCAGAACTCTGATGGAGAAACAGACAACGCCATTGCGTTCACGGCGTCAAGAAATGTTGAAACCATATAAAATTTGTCAAAATATGACAAAGTCAAATTTCGGCCCTCTTGCAAAATTCTACCTCAAACTGCGTGCACTGCCTCCTCTCCCCGAGAACACTGATAAGCTGCATTTAAATAACAAATAGGTGGTGGATTTTTCAATGAAACAATTATAGTGCAATTGGTGGAAGGTCTGGTTAATATGGAGGAGGTCGGGCGGTCAAACCCTGCCTCCTCCTTTTTACATAACAAATTTATTTATAATAAAAGAAAATTGGTTGGATCGAGCTCGCCTTGGGCGGCCCGCCCACCATACCCCCGCTGGCTCCATCGTAATTAGGTTGGCAGTGGTTCTTTTGGGTGTGGTTGGGTTCGTGTCCTAAGGGCCGACCCACCACCGTTTATGCACATTTGTTTGTTTATGGGATTGGGTCCGTGCCCCACGGGCCGACCCACCCAACTCCTTCGCCTTTATGGGTTCTGTGGTGTGGGGGAGGGGCCGGGGGTCATGGCCCGCCCCTCCACAATTACATAAGATTTGGGTTGAATGGTTGGGGTGGCGGGGTTGGTGGCCCACCACCCCCTTTTTTTATATTTTTTTGTTATATAAAATCAAACTATGCATTTTTGGAAATTCAGTTTTTTGACCGAAGGAGTCGTTTTAACCAGGCAACGATTTTGCCCGGAATTTGGCCAGAGTTGGCCGGATTCTGTCCACCAGAAAAAGTCTAAATTGTGCCTTCATTAATCCTGCGCAATCATCAAAAAGTCAACCCAACATTGACTGCCTCTATCTCCTTCTTCCAAACTCGGATTGGAGTGTCGTTCACACCGTTGGAATCAAGGTGACGAGCACTTCGATCTGATGTCAAGTTAATCGCTTTTCCGTAACTTTGAATTTTGAGCCTTTTCCATGCCACTGGTGTCTAGAGATCCACCTAGATCATTCACTCAACATTATCTCATAAGGTACTACATTTTTTATTTTGAACTTGTTCATGATCAAGCGTTTTTGGATTTTCTCAATTTGTTTCCATTTTGAGATGGGAGTGCTGCTAACCCACAATTAACACCCATATAGCATCACTGGACAAACTATGAGTCCAAAAAGAACTTTAATCGTTTTCCAATCCCATAACTCTGCCTCTCTACATCTGTTTTGAAGAGCATATAAAATTCTCTCATTTATGCAATCCTCCCAATTGAGTTTGTTGTTGAAATCAATCCCAAGGTACTTGTACTCATTTACTTCTTCAAGAATGTTGTCTTCAAAGAAGAAAGTATGCTAGTTCTGCTTCATTTTATTAGAGAAAATCATTATTTTGGTCTTGCTAGTATTGAATTGCATCCCCACTGCTCTACAAAAATGCTCAAAGGCATATAAGTGCATTTGCAATCTATGGGCCAATTTAGAAATCAATACAATATCATCAACATATAAAAGAAGCTTTATCACAAAATCCCCCAACCGAACACCATCTCCACCTTGTAGATTTAGCCACTCTTCCAATTTATCAATATATAGACCAAAAAGAGTAGGGATAGAGAGCAACCTTGCTTGACTTCAATGTCACTTCTAAAGCTTTCTGAAATACCTGTCGAGGTTCTAATTTTGACTTTCACTTCTTCATAAAGTCTATGGACACCAACTCTATAATGCATAGGAATTTCAAGTTATTCCATTCTACGCCACAACTTATCCCTAGGGACTGTGTCAAATGATTTTTTGAAGTCAGCAAAGCAGCAAAATACTTCTTCTTTGTCCTCCCAAACCTTTTCAACAATGTGTTTCAACGTGATACCATGATCCACTGTAGAATGTTTCGGCCTAAAACCCGCTTGTCCTCTTGCCCTATTTTCTTTTACTTCTGCCCACTTACTAATTCTGTCTTCTACCATGCTGCAGAAAAGCTTTGCAAACAAAGGATTGATCATAATTGGTCTATAGTTGGATAGATTATTAATGCCTCCACTTTTAAAAAGGGGTATTGTTAGGCTAGTTGTCCAGTTTCTTGGGAATCCTTGTTGAATGATATTGTTGAATATTTCCATGATGTGCAGTGCAAGAGCGTTCATTCCCCATTTTAAATACTTTTCCTGAAGTTCAACCAAGTCCTTTGCTTTTCCTGTTTCCAGCGTCTTAATTCCATTCTCCACCTCTTGTAATGTGAAGAGCTTTGAATTTGTGTTGATCCTAGTGGGGGCTCTGCCTCAGATTCTTTCTCATAGATTTTCCTTGCATATTCAAACCATTGATTGGTTGTAATATTATTTTCAATTTGCTTATTCCTTGGTTGCAATTCCTGCCAGAAAAGCTTTGGATTATTCTTGCTTAAATATATTAACTCTTCTCTCCTTGTTTACATGAACTCATCTTTTTTCCTTTTTAGTATCTTCTTATATAACTTTACATTCATCTTCTCCTTTCCTGCCTTTTTCAAGGTTCTCCTTGCCATTTTGCATTCCTCATCAAACCAAGCATTTACAGGAAAACAATTTGATTATGATTTCCTATTTTTTGTTCTTTTGCACTTCTCAAGTGCACTTTGAATTATATTTGTTAACTCATGACTGTTGAACCTTTTGAAACCAATTTTCTCCCTCTGAATTAATCTCTATAACATTGTCTTGAGGATAGTACAATTTTATTGTGTTAGAAGAATTTTGCCCCTTGATAGTGATTGTCGAGAGCATTGGGTTTTCCTCCTATGTTGCACTTCTTCTAACCATGATAACCTTATATAAATTGGGTTATGGTTTGATTTTAAGTCTCAAATATGCTCTCCAATACTAACTTCGTTTATCTTTTCTATCAACCACTGACCCACAAGGTTATTAACCAATAAAGATACTATAAAGGTGTCATGTGGCATGTTATTGTTGATGTGGCCAACATAACGAAACAAATTTTCTTATAAGCATAACTTACATATGTGTCTTGAATTTATAAAATAATTACACCATTAGGAAGATCTCAATGAGCTGGACATAATGACAACCTAAGTATATAATTTCACAAGATTTTAGAAAATGGTATTTTTGTAACTCTAATACATTATCAGACATTGAGAAATTGAAGTTAAAAATATCATTGGCACTTTCTATAGTACAAGGGGTTGTAGGTAGGTAGCATTACATTAATCTATATTTATTTGGTTAAGAGTTTATCTTCCTCAAACATAAGGAAGCATGTTAATGACCCAAGAATTAAAGGCATTTAGCATGTTTGAAAGCATATCCATTTTTAAACCACCAACAAGTTGCTTTTGGTGGTAGGGTGTGAATAACGATGATGTGTTAAAAACTTATGTTCATGAATAACAACCAAAATAATTATCATCATTCTTGATTGAAACTAAATTAGAATAAAGTTTACCATTTTTTTGTTAAACAAAAAAACAAAATTTCTTTGTACTATAATGAATCTAACTCATTCCAAAATTGATAAAAATAATCTTAAGACCTGTCAAATAATTATGAAAAAATTAAAATATGGCAAGTGTTATGGTTTATTTCTAGTTTTGTTTTTATTTTAACATTAACATTAAAATTAAAATTATAGATAGATAGATATTTTTGAGGGTTAGTTCAATTAGTTGAGTCCCCGTAGTTAAAGCACCTTTTCTATTGATAGGTCACGAGTTCAATTCTCTTGACACCCTCAGGGTCAAGCACTGTGGTTGAGCTAGCAGGAAGTGATCCCTTTGGGTGGATCTGCCTAGTACAAATATTTGTGGACGTAGCGGTCACCGATATCTAGGGTCAATGAACACAATATATAATATATATATATATATATATATATATATATATATATATAATATATATATATATATATATATATATATAATATATATATATATATATATATTTGTATTATACATGTTTATGCTTGGTTCACAACAAATACATCAAGCATTTACATAGCATGATTATCAAAATTTCCAGTTTCTTTCTCCTTTCTAGAAGGAATTCAGAGATATTATGAGGAGTATATTTTTTGGCTACAAAATTTGGGGTTTTGTAGGTGTATATACTACAAAATTGCCCCAGCAAAACACAAAACTTGCAACACATAGTATCATTGCTTGATACTAAAGCCCTTAATTACAATGAACCTACTACAATTTGTGGCAGCTCATTTAAGTTCAGACATTTGACGGTTGTTTGAGGGCTTCAGCTTTGTTGCATCATTGTAGCTTTGCATTCAATTCTTTATCTGATCTTTCAGTGTCTCTATTTCCCTTTGCAGTGCATCCATCTCATCTTCATGGCAGCCTGCATGAACTTTCAAGCTTTGAACCTCATAAAAATAATTCGAGATCGTTTCCCTATGATCATTTAATTTCAAGCTGAGAGACACTAGATCCAACTAAATGGAATCAACTTGGTGAGAAATTTAGTCAATCAGAGTTCTACATTTATAATCCTTCTCCATGTTAATAGGCTTCATAGTCTTATAATTCTATATTTTGTTGCCATCAAGCTTCCTTTTATACCCACCAAAGTTACCACGGAATTTCCTCTCCCACTGTCTCCCATAAATTCCCTAGAATTTGGACTTGAGGAACCAATCACCTCCACAAATTTCACAACAGAAGTTGCAGTGATAGCTTGGTGGGGTGGATCGAGAAAGCCCCAAGAGGCTCTCCATTTAGCAAAAATATGAGAAATACTTGAAGATTGAACTATGGTCCGCAAGAACAGAGATTATATTGCTTAACACATAAAGTTTCCCAACTAATGACCATTCCCTTGTAGCCTAATTTAATTTCCAATTTTGAGATATAATGTCGAGAACCATAGGGGATGATGAGATATAAACCTCAGACAACATAATCGGACACCTCCTGCGGGTCATTTCTACATATCGATTCATACTAGCCCTTTTAAGTGATATGATACTAATTATGGGGTGACATAAAGTGACAACAAGGAACTTTGCATTTCTTGTGATATCCACATTAAGATTCTTGATCTGTGACTTGTGAAATAGGGTGAGGCTTGGCCTCATTGCATGCTTGATCTCCTTGTTGATTACCACAAGGCCACTTGGGCGCCTCCACATTTTTTCCTGATTAATCCTTTGGGAAGGATTTTTTTTTTCTCATTAAGGAATAATGGAAGGTCAAATTTGGCAATTAATCCTTAACTCCCCTAGCTTCAGTTTGCATCCATTGACATACTTGTTAGCTTCATTATTGTGTTCTCAAAGGACATGGAAGTATGCTTTATTGGGAATTTCTTATACAATTTTCTTCACTCTTTTCATGACATTTTCTAGAGATTTCTCTTTTGGAGGGGAGCCTTTAACCAAATAATTCATGATCAAGAGAGAGTCTCGCAGGTTTGCAAGGTCATTTACCTATTTGTCTCTAGCTATTAGGAGTTCCTAATAGAGTCCATATATCTCTGTTAGGTTGTTTGTCATGCGTCCAAGGGTCCACAGATACCTAACACTTTGCCTTCCCTGAGGTTATAGGGAACCCCTATCCCTCTTGCCATCCCTAATTATAAACTTTTAAATTTACATGATAATAAAAATTTCATCCAATTTGAATATAAAATTTTAAATTAATATAATAACATTATTTTTACTTTTAAAATTTAAATATCATATTTCACATTTTCTAAAATCATTGATTATTATATACATCAATCAACTATATTTGTTATACATTTTGCAACTCTAGAACTTAAATTAATTAGACAATGTCATATTTTAAATATGAATTAAATTTAAATATTATAATTTTAATTTAAATATTAAGGTTTGCTAAATGTTTTTTTTTAAATTGATAAAACAATTTTAAACTTTTCAAAAATAATAGGAAAAATTAAGTTTTTAATAAATAATAATTTTATTGAAAATTTTAATATTATTATTTTAAAATTTAAAATCAAATATAATGATGATAATAATGATTAACTTTCACACTAATAAGGTCTATTGGATCTTAAGAAAGGGAGAGATTAATTGAGACTTTAATATTTTATTTCTATGATTGAAGAGGAGGGAGAAAAGCGTTCTTAGATCGGAAAAATTATTTTCATATCCAACCCTCTTAGCATTGCACAATTGGTGAATTCTTTCATCCTATGGTATTTTCTGTATAGATCAACGCTCGATTTCTCTTCAAAGCTCATGGGAGTTAGTTTTTATCTTTCAATGTTCATTTTCTTCTTAGCAATGATCAAAACAAAAACAAAATTATGAGTAGCGAGAGTAGGATTGATCACCTCCTTATAATACTTTAGCTTCCTTTCCCTTTAACTTACTAATTTTATAATTTAACTAATCAAATAAATTCTCTAAATATTATATTTTGTAATTCCCATTATCATTCTAATTAAAATTATCGAGTCATATATGACATTATTTAATATTTAGTTTCCATCAATTTTTTCCATAGGATATATATGAATTCTTACGTAGAATCCATACAAATTATGGAAATGAAACTTATCAAAAAATTGGGTGGATTTGAGTCAAGCTGAATTGTGGACATGAAACTCACCATTAAAAAAAATGGGTGGACTTTGGTCAATAATGTCTTATATGTGAATCATAAAAATATTATTAGCAAGAAAAAAAATTGGGTGGATTGGACTAAAGGTGAATTATGGACATGAAACTCATCCCAAAAGAGCGGAGTTAGGTCAATAATGTCTATATTTGAATCAAATATAATATTATCCAGAAATGGGGTGGATTGAGTAAAGCTGAATCATGGATATTAAATTTATATTAAAAAGAAAAGAAAAAAAAAAAAGATGGGCCTTGGCTCAATAACATTTATATGTTAATAATAAATATAATATATATAAATTTAACTATTTTTTTTCATAATTAATTCAAAATATATAATAATCTAATTAAAATACTAAAAACTTTTTCATAATTAATTCAAAATAATATGATAAATCTAATTAAAATATTAAGAACTTACTCCCCGTTATTAATCCCAAATCAATTAAATATGTGAAAAGCTTTAAATAACATATGTAATGAGTTTTGGATTTACGATACATATTTAATGTTAATGTTTTTTTTTTTTTTTTATTTATAAGTTTAAATTTTATTTAAAAATTTGTTATTATTTTTATCTATTAATAATTTACAAAATTATATAAATTTAATGTTTAATTATACTTTAATCACAGAAGGAAATGGATAAAATTTTTGAGAGGTAAATATTTTTTAGAGTGGTGAATTTAAAAGAAAGAGTTTGTATCTCAAAATATTTGATGCTTATAGAAGAGTTATGGTTTCTCTTTCTAGATAGATATATATATTTAAATTAGAATGAGAATTTTTTTTAAGAATCGTTAAACAAATTGTTCACTTGAGATCCTTTGATACACACAATCATTGCTTAAATTTCATTTTTGAATACATAAATAGAAACACCACCTTCACAATTGAGTTAGTCACTTGGATTGTATAGTTTATATAGCTTAAATTTGCAATTCCAAAAAACCTTTTTTAAAATTTAGGCAAAATTATCTTAAAAGATACACATGAAAAAAAGATTTAAAAAAAGAAAAAGAAAAAAAAGAGTGGAATAATGAAAATAGTGGAAATGTTTATATCCATAATAATTTAATTTATTTATTTCAATTGCTTTAAAATAATATATGCTAGTTTTTTTTAAATGTATATACATATTTGACATTGAAATTATTTTAGTTAAATCAGAATTGAAATATTTTAATTTATAAATTATATTCTTCATATTAAAAGTTTTTTTTATAATACAATTTTTAAATACACATTAATATTGCCTAGCGTTGCATATTAAAATATTTTATTGATGAATTACACATCTTTTAATTCAAAAGTAATTGAATTTTTTACTTTCAGTTACTTCTTTTTGGGCATTGCGATATATATCTATATATGTCTATCTATCTATCTATCTATATATATATATATATATATATATAATATATATATATATATATATAGATATATATATATCTGTCAAGCAATGTCATCGAATATGTTATTAGGTAGGGGTCTTAATCTGCCTAACTGGAAACTAGATATGTTTGACCACTTACCAATAGAGTAATTTTTCCTAAATTTTAAAAGTTTCAACAATTCTAACTTAATTAAAGTATCCATGATTGTGTTGTAATACCAAAAACTGAAAACAAGTATTCATACTCAAGAATCTGAGGAAATGACAGGAGTCAGATCTCTAACACTGGAACCTGGATGAACATGAGGAGCAGGTTCACACTAGAAATGGAACTCAGTGTGTGCCAACTTCTCGTCAATCCCCTCTAAGCAAACTCTCTAGCTATGTTGGACCAGTTTGATCTCCTCCAAACTGGCAAAGGTGTTGTATTTTTAATATGAATAAATTATATGTTAAAGAATTCCAATTAATCTTTTATCTTCTTATAAGATTGATAGAATTTATAAGTCTTAGTGAAACTTAATCATCATTATCATTATCATCACAAACGCACATATCTTAAATTTAAAATGGCAATTTTCCTTTTAACTTCTTAATTATGGTGTTTTATTTTACAGTAAGGCTTCCAAATTTTTTTATTTTTATTTTTTAAATAAATATTTTGAGAATATTTTTGGTGGTATATACAATTTAAGGAATGAAATCAATGTTTTCAAACTATTTTTCCATTTCAAAACTTATGTTGTGTATTTATGACCCTGCTTTATAGTAGCATTACAAATTTTCAAATGAAATCATTGATAAATTAAACAAGTGTTGCAAAGCAGCTTAGTCCCTGCCACCCACGTTAGAAATTATGCTTTGAGAAATTTACATGAAAAATTATAATTAGACTTGTCTAGGAAGGGGACATTTTTTCTGAGATGGTGATTTTCTCGTCGGAGACTGACATTTTTTATTATTATTATTTTCTGAAAAAAACTGAAACTTTTTTTTATTATTATTTTCTGAAAAAGACTGAAACTGGGAGTGTTTGAATCATTTTTTAATGGTGGAAGTGGATTCAACACCCTCAAGATCCCCTAGAGCACATAAAATTCTGAAACTTATTACTATCCATTTTTTCTACTTAGTTCATGAAGAAGATTAATGATTGCTACATCCACGAAATGTTTGTACCGAGAAAGTCCACCCAAAGGGATCACTTCCTAATGGCTCAATTACGATGCCTAATCCTGAGGGTGTCGAGTGAATTGAACCTGTGACCTCTCAATAACAAAGGTGCTTTAATGATGAGGACTCAACCAATTGAGCTAACCCTCAGGGCTAGATTCCTATCCATTTTTTATGTTAAGTCTAAATTAAATTATGGTGTGAAGTAACTGATGGTAACTATGTTATTTAGTTGAGTTTGAGCTATTTTCAAGGATTTTATTTTTGGAAGATTTCTTGCAAATCTTATGAATGAAAAATCACTACACAAATATCTCAAGATTATGCATGAATATTGCAACTATATCCATAAATTATGACATAAAAGATGTCGGATAATTATCCTCATGACATTATATTGTGCAAAAAGATGCAATAAGACTTTCAAATTATGGTCCAATCAAATATTTAAAAAATAGTCTTTAAATAATATTGAAAAATAAATATTTAATTTCAAAGTTAAACATTATAAGTTGCATTGGTCATTGCTAAATTAATAGTGGTCAACAAGCAAATTGATCGCTAGAATCTTGCCTTGGCAATGACTAATAACACATAAGTATTTTAATGACTCTCTACATTTATCAACCATATGTAATGTAATGTGATGTTATGTAAAGTAATGTAATGTAATGTGATGTAATGTTATGTTAACTTAGTTTTGCCTATAATATTTTAATGTAATGTAGCCTTCAAATTTTGATAACCCATGGTTTTACCCATATTTATAATGTATCTTATTTAAAGACATGATAACTCGATGAGATGAAAAATTGAGAACTATTTTGAGTGATCATAGCCCACATTAGATAAGATTTGTTTATATATCTATTATATTTTAATCTTTCCAAAACAACGAAAGTTACCTAGGTACACTTTGGATTCAGATTTAGGCAAGGTTGTTTCACTATGAATTGAGTTATAAATACAATCTTTTCAAAATTGCATAACCTTCCTATCGTGGACAACTTTCTAAGAGCCCCTTTCTGTAATATTAATGCCCCCACTTGTCCTCAACATTTCGACTAGGGGTTTCTGATCTTTTGGACTTTAACTTAAGGATTATGAGATCTAATTTATTTAATAATTCATACGATATTATAAATGTCCATTTATAGTGGTTCCTTGGATCTAGGATGAATTTTGTTATTTACGAATTTATATTTGTACAGATAAAAGAAGGCGACCTATTGGTGAAACTAGTGGTGCAAAGTGTCACCAAGCACTTAGAACACATGAACCACCATTGCAGAGGTAAAATGTTGCTTCTTTGAATGTTATTTTCACATTTCAATTGAGCAGGGACTTAGCAAAGGTAGATGTGTGAATGCATTGATTTCATTAGAATAAAAATGCATTGAGTCCAAAAGATTAAGATCTAATTAGGCTGTTTTTTATCACTAATTTGAATTTTCATTTTTTTTTCCTCGCTATGCTTTCTGATATTAAAAAAAAAAAAAAAAAATAGCAGAATTTGAATTTTGAAGCATAAAATATAACTCAAATTAATTTTATATAAAATAAATAATTTGGATGTGAGAATTTTTTTATGATTAATTTATGATTTATATTTTTTAATAAATAATAATTTTAGAGAATGTTTTTATGGAGATCTTAACTACGTATGAGTGTGAGCATTTGTTCAATGTTTTGGGTGGACACTCCACTTATCATTAGTGACCAACTGAACTGCAATGATTAGAAAAGAGTGCAATGATGTTGAGATTGACACCGGAATAGTCAACCAGAATGTTAGATTCAAAAATTAATTACTAATAGTCAAACTAGGTTTCTAAAAATATGAGAGAAAAATATAGTTAATAATTGATCTCATATATATCTATATCTATCTATATATATATATACACACACACGGTTGGAAACCTACAACCTCTTAACATAATATTTTTATTTTTATTTTCTTGGTTAGTTTAATTAGTTAATATTTTATTATAAAACATTATGTAAATTATGAAATTTAAGATTAAAATCTCTATATATATAGATATAGTATTTTAAAAAATATTCGTTCATTTTATTTCGTTTCGCCATTTACAATTAGATTAAAATCTCACAAAAATTTCAAAAATAATATGTATAATCCCTAATGGGGGCGATAATTGGTGATATAGAGCGGAGGCAGGTGGCACCGACCAAGTAGCAAATGGCATGCCCAAAGAGTACGCATGTTGATATAAGTGAGGTGCATTAAATTATCGAGCTCTCTCTCGAAGGAGTGAGGCACATAAAGTGGTTGCTTTGCAAATGGTTGAGTGTTGGTTGCAGGTGGTTATGGGAGTTGTGGACAGGGTGTTGAGTGGGAGTTGTATAGACAAGCATAGAGCATGTCGTGCTCTATCCATTATAAGTTTATGTTGTGCAACAGTGAGGAGAGTGAGGGGAGTGTGTGCATGCTCTGAGTAGGGACGACAATGGGTCCCTGGTAAGATGTCTAGGAGGCGTCACAAAATTCCTCTCCCCTGGCTAGTAGCATGGGTTTTGAGTGGGGGAGTCAAGAAAGTCCTGGAGGTACTTGGTGCATGGAGGTTGTCGGTGCCAATTCTGCCTTGTTGGAAGCATAACCAAAGGAAAATGTTAGATAGATTTAATTCCATCTGACAAGGACAAAAAAACACTCTAGGACAGCTTGGAACAACTTGAGGACCGGGTGGCACACTTAGAAGTACATTTGCATGAGGACAATCCACATCCTCCAGGACCAGGAAACGATGGGAACGCCTCGGATAGGGGCAATGATGCTCATGGTTAATGGTTGTTGGTTGCACCTTTATTTTGGGTACCTTTTGGAAACTCTAGGCAATCTGTTTGAAGATTAATAATTTTGGTTGTTGTTGATATCAATCTTTTTTTGTCAATATTTCATGGCCAACAAATCCATATGAATGAGGCCATAATCTTTTTGAGAACGGACATAACACATATAACTTTATGAAAATCTAATAGAATTTTTTGACTTACAAAAAAAAATATGTATAAATTAATTGGAATAAAGATTATTTAACTCATATTTAGTGTCAATTTGAATTTTAAAAGATTAAAATTTCACTAGAGTAATAGATTTGTATGGGGTTCTGCTTTATGTTTTTTTTCTCCTTTTAACTTAAATTTTCATTTTTTAGCTATGTGCTTTCTGATATTTAAATTTTCAAGTAGAATTTGGATTTTCAAATATAAAATATAACTTAGATTAATTTTATATAATAAAAAAATAAATAATTAAGATTTGAGAAAAAATTTATAATTTAATCATGAATTATATTTTTTGTTTGTTTGTTAAGTTGTCTAAGTTTTCAAATTACATCACGCTTCACCTGTGGCTTGAGAAATCCCGACCTAGGGGTATTTAAGTTGTCAAAATCATCCAGGCAATGCACCCGGCTTGTGCCACACTAGCCCTTAACATGGTTGGATTTTTGCCCACAGAGTTTTGACCCAATGACCTTCAAATCACAAAGTGACTTAATAGTACACCCCATCATCGTCTATTCTACGCCCCTGGACATGATTTTATAATTTTTAATAATATAATAATTTTTTTAATTTTTTCTAACCAATTTAATTAGTTAATGTTTTATTATGAAAGGTTATATAAATTATAAAGTTTAAAATAAAAATCTCTATAGGTATACAAATAATATTTTTAAAGATTTTGGTTTATTCTAATTTCATTAAGCCATTTACAATTAAATTAAAATTTCATATTATTAATTTCAAAAATAATTTGTGTAAATTAATGGGAATAAAGATTATTTAATTCATATTTAGGGTGAACTTGAATTATTCATTGTGTTGAGAGGTGTTCTACAACAAGAGTGTTTGTAAATGAGTGTAAACATTTAGATTTAAAAAATAAAATAATTATATTTAATAATTTAAAAAATATTAATTTAAAAACAATCTATTTAGTAATTAGTGTCTATCTTGTGGAGAGACGTGTAATTTTTGTAATAGTGAACATTGAATTAACAAGTATACCTTTTAAAATAAAACTAAAATATTTACTAAATAATATTTGTTATAATAATAATTTACGACGTAATGTAACTAATATATGAAATGACTTGTTTTATGTCATTTTTTCTTGTTAATTTTAACCAAAATTCGACATTTTTTTTAAACTTGAGTACAAGTTGTTTAATCAGTAGAGTTTGAATGCCCTGACGTTTTCCAGGGAGTTGGATCTATTTATGCATTCAAAAATGTATTTTAAACAACAAAAAATCAAAACCATGCTTGAAATTGTAACACGAGATTATGGTGAAAAAGGCCATTTCATTGCACCATAATTTACTATTAATAATACCAACCTAAATCCATATTAATTCCTAATCTTATTTTAGGAAATTTAATCCCATTTGACACTTGATAAATCCAAAATTAAAATAAATCTAAGTTCATTTATATATTATACAGATTAAAGGAAATATTAATGAGTTTCAAAGTGAAACTGGATTTTGGTCTATTCCCAAAACACCTTGGGACGAAAGAGTTTGTCATATTTGCGATATTAAGAGGGGTTAAAGATGAAAAACATTTTTTCTTAGATTTCCCAACTCTTACTCACATCCTTTCTCATTTCCAAAACATTTACCACACTACCAACCTTCTTAACTTGTTAAGTCAACAAAACTATAGTGATCTTGGAACACTTCTCTCCCTTCTTTTAGATCATAGATATACAATTTTAAAGAATCTCAGTTAATCTCTAACCTTCTTAAGGTTAGATAAACCATATTAATCTTAATGGACGTTAATCATCATCACTTAAAATATGAAATCCAAATAGTTACACCAAAGGTCTTACTTTATGAAGTTGGTTGGGAAAACACTGTTTGCCCCAGCCAATCCTGAAGGCCCATTTTCGTCATCCTCTGACAAGTTATAAATTGACAGGCAGAAAGGGTTTGTGAGTCGAGTAATTTTTAAAGTTGTTAATAGTTGTTTGGTTTGTATGCATACTGGTGTGTTGTTTAAAACCCCAACATCGGGGATTAGGGGTTGTAGTACGTCGTCGAGCTAGTCTCTCTATATTTTTCACCTTTCCCAATGACAACAAATCCCTTGACATTAATGCACAAAAGAAGCCTTAGGCACGCTAACTCAAAGTTTTCGTAGCCAGAGATTATAAGAGCAGTGATGGAATTGAGCCTTTGAAGAAAACTCTCAACAACATCCAAAGAGGCTCCAGAGCTTCTTTCGATGAATATCCCCATTCCTCAACTGATAGTTTCGTAGAAATGCAATAGGTCCACCAAGATGAATGGGGACACTATAAAACATCAAGCAATAAGTGTCAGAACTATTCATTGAAGCAAAATAATTGTCCTAAGGGAGTACCATATGTGAGCCACTATTGAAAAGGAATGTGAACTCAAGGAATTGAATTTTCTCATTGGTTGCACTAGACACATTGTAACAAAATCCAAAGTTAGTCGTCGCTTCAACTTGAGGAGCTCTTGGATATCCAATCTAAGAAGCAAATTCAGTTGCAATATGGTCATAGACATCTGGGGGAAAGGTAGTGAAAGAAGTTTCAAAATCTTTGATGGTTCCACCTTCACGTCACTGTCAGATGTGAACATATAGGAGGTCAGTGTCAAGGATTTTCCACCAATACTCACTGCTTGTAGACCATTGTAATAAAATTCATTGTATTGGGTGTTCTTTAGAAGGGGAGTGTAATTCAAAGGGACATTAGTGGGAACTCCTATGTCACCCAACACTATCATGCTGCTGCTATTATTATTGTTTTGATCGCTAAGGCAATACGCAGATTTGTCGCCAATAAGGGCACTAAGCTGGGAAGGCAATGACAAATTTCCTCTGCCAAATCCTGCAATACCACATGTAAAACTGCAGAATTCCCCACAATTCCCAACCGTTGAGGACTGCATACATCATTGAAAGAGTCCATGATCTCATAGCCGTTGAACGAGAACCTCTGCATTTTTTATATATTATTTTTAATGGTCATTCACCATGTTTGTGGACAATATATTTTGTTTTGAGAGTGCTCTATAAATAGATGCTTAGTGCACAATTTTTGTCTTTTAAATATGTCTCGGGGGGCTCTTTTCACCCACGCCGACTCCTAAGCCGGCTTCTTCACTTAACTAAGTCATTACTTATTTAAGCTATTGTACAATGAATTGTTTTTGTTATCATTATTTTTGTTTGATTTTAAACATGTTAATAAATTGAACTTTACTTTTGTTCCCACATATGTAACAACAACAAAAATAGACGATCCCAATTGAGGACAAAATTCTAATTCACATAGGCTAATTTATTCATTAAATATGATTTCAATTTTTGAATAAGAGTTAAAAAAAATTAATATTAAAATTGATATTGAAATTGTTGAAACTGTAAAATTTAATAAATGATTTCATTTTGAAATCCCAAACACTGATCACAATCACTTTAATTTTGTTCAAAAAATTATATATGATATCTATTCATATTCCAAGTTCACTGAAACATTTTTTTAACATTGTATTATTTGAATCGTAAAGGTTTATATCCCTAATTTTTAATACCTAACAATGATTTAAATGTAGCCTTCAGATGTATTTGGGGATATTCATCCAAAGAAGCTTCAGAGGTCAGTTCGATATACAACTCAATTGACAAGTTGATCGCCCATGATAGAATATTGAATGATTCCATCAAGTCGGGCAAGTAAAAAATAGGGGAGAAATGGTGGGAGTATCAGGGATGTAACAACTGGGAAGGCTTGTTGGACCCCTTGGATGAGAATCCGAGATGAAAGATTGTCAAATATGGTGATTTCGTCCAATCCACCTACAATGCCATGGACTTCGATCCCAAGTCCCAACAATATGGCTACTATCAAAATGCCCATAGCTCGTTGCTTGACAAAGTGGGGCTGAAGAATTCTAGATATAATGTGACGCAATACATCCATGCCACTTTAGGAATCCTATTTCCTGGGTGGTTAATGTAGAGGTTTTCATCAGATGGATTAGATTGGTGTCGATACAAAGCAACTAGGTGGGCTTTGTGGCCATATGCAACGACGAGTAGAAGATCATCATGCTTGGGAGGAGAGACATCGTTGTGTCGTACAGAGAAACTGTGATGCCATTGGAATGGCTAGAAAATCTAAAGGACTTTCTCACGCCCATAGTGATAAAGAGAAAAAGCAAAAGAAAATACCCTTCTGGGTGTTTCCTAGAGCCCAAGGTGGAGAGTTGGTTTTGGGGTCTTTTCACTACTAAGCACCCCAAAGACCATAACTCTTCAGGTCGATTCGTGGACGACGTCAGAAGATTGGTACAACTATACGAGGGTGAATAAATTAGTATAACAATCACTCACCATAACTTGGATGCAACCTTGGTTGTACTAACAAACTACCAGACCTGTCAAGTGGTCAATTTTGACAAGAAAACTGGTAATGCTAAAATTCCAGTAACTTGTTTTTTGTCGGCAAGCCACATGTGGGTAACCTTGTCTTGGCTGATAAAATGGAGGAAATGGGATGAAAATTCCTAAGAATAGTGAACACCCACAATGTGATCACCAATGTTCAAGGCTTGATGCTTAACAAGAGCTGGATGTTGTATCAACAACACTAAAAAAATGTGGTGGTGTGCAAGATCGTAGGCATTCTGAATAGGATGCCATGGGCATACTATCATGTTGGAATGAAGCTTCATGTGAACAAAACACATTCTCCATGTTTGAAACCTGATGTAGACATGAGTTTCTTTCCATGATCTTTTCGTCGTCCTCTGACGAGTTAAAATTTGATAGGTGGAAAGGGTTCGAGTTGCCAGCCCCTTCGCCTCATACAAGGTTCGAGTCTCGGAGGAAGAGACAACGATGAAAAAAAGCTCCTTGAAACAAACAGAATCTGCTTGGAAATGACATAATAAAAAAACTTAGTTAAACTTGTTGGACTTGGGAATTTCAGTGCTAAGATCTCATAAACCTAAGAATGCAAGTTGCTCTACCAGTCCACCACAACTTAGGGAAACCAAAGTGATATTTCCTCCTTTGTACTCTCAATTGTGTTACTGACATGGATAATGTTCCTTCATAACCTTTACAACAAAGTTGCCTCTAATAGTTTTGGGTTTAGGTGTTGCAGGATTTGTAGCTTCGATAATTTTCCTACCAATTGCAACAACACCTTTCCCTTCCCATACCACAACTACAACAGGGCCAAAAATTATGTAATCTGCCAATGCAGGAAGAAAGGGCTTTGAAGACAAATCCTTAAAGTGTCTCTTCGCAAATGATCTCTCTACAACCACCATCTTCAGACTTTTCAAAATAAATCCCTTCTTGTCAAACCTAGATATAACAAATCCACATTGTTGTAACAACCCTGGTCAAAAATAAGAATAATAAAGTTAATAAGGGAAAAATAATAACCATGGTCATGGGACATGTATTTGAAGCTGAAGATTGGGAAAAAACATAGTGATCGAGATCAATTGTGATTAATTAATGGTTATGGAAATTGGCAAAGGCTTTGGAAAGGCAAAGTGGCATTAGCTGACATTTATTTATGAAAATAATGGAAAATAGGAGAAAAGGAAGGTGAAAAGTCATAGGTTGCATGTGAGGAGGAAAATGAAGGAAAAATAATGGAAAATGAAGAAAATAGAGGCCTCGTTAATAAAATATCTTCTGAGGATCAGTTCGTAGCTTTTTTCAGTATTAACTTTTTGTCAGTTCAGTTTTGGAGCTCTCTCTCTCTTCACTCTCTCTCATATTCTTGGACACTTAGAGTTTTCTTGGAGCACTCTTGGAGGAGTGTCCCATACTTGGGATTTACAGCAAGAAGGAAAAGGAAGAACAGGAAAACGTAAGAGGACATCGAGTTCAATAACTACAATGAGTTTTGCTTGCAAGTACCGAGTTGCATGTGTGATTTCCTTGCTAGTTTTGACATGCATGACACATGCATGTGGTTTCTTGGTTATGATTTGTCATTGGCATGGAGGATTTCCTGGATGGACAGCGGATTTTCCTAGCCACTCCATTTCCTGGATAGCCATGGTGTTGTGGGTGTCTTTCCTTTTATTTTCTGGTTGGTTCTCATGTTCCTTTGGCTATGGGTTGAGTTACTAGTTTTTGGAAGCCTTGGTTGGACAAACACTCTGGAAGCCCTGTAATAGCTTGGGTTGAGTTACTAGTCCTGGAAGCCTTGGTTGGACAAACGATCTGGAATCCCTTGGTGGGTTGAGATACTAGTCCTGGAAGCCCTGGTTGGACAAACAATTTGGAAGCCCTACAACAACTATGGGTTGAGTTACTAGTTGTGGAAGCCTTGGTTGGAAAAAATGCTCTGGGACCCTGGATAGCTTGGGTAGAGACCAATCTGGTGATGGTTAGTGATGTCCGATCATTAGGTGGAATCATTGGTTGAGGGTTGAGGTGGTTTGGCCTTTGGAAGCCCTGGTTTGGTTTTGTTTGATTTGTTCCATGTGATCCCACATTCATGCTTGGAATATGTCACAGGGGTGATTGGATGAGAGAAATATTTGGTTCAACCATTCTATGGTCGAGCGGTACGTCGAAGTCCTAGACCTGGTTGCATTTTGCATATGTTGATAAGAGCTTCTTTTCTCTTGTATTTGATGGGTAAATATACTTGTTCCTATGTGGTTTTTATGGTTGTTATATCTTTGTTATTTCTATTAAATATATGTTGGTTAAGAGGATGTTTTATGACAGTATTGATGTATGGATCTCATCATGTTTTGATTAGCACGCAAATGAACAATGAATATATGACCTAATAGATGATAATGCAACTATTGTGATAAGGCATCAATGCTTCCTTACGAATCTCAGATAAGTGTGAGACCCTTAAGCTCAGATATGTTGTTATGACCTGTAGATTGCATATTTGTGACATGCTTGAGGAAATTCTTGTCATGGCTTGTAGGGTTCAGATCAAGTATTTGTACCAATGATTGCATTAGTAGCCTTATTACATTGTTATTTATAATTTTTGAAAGTTTCATGAAGTTCTAGGCAGTGGCTTGAGCCTTGGCCCTGAAAAAGTGGCACAGAATCCAAGGTCCCTATCGTTGAACTAGATGAAAATTTCCGCAGTCGTTGGCATGCCTTGCTATGGGAGCGACTCGAAGGCCTCAGTCGCATGCACAGATTTTCATGGGAGCAACTAGGGTTCCAAATCAATGAAATGTCAAATTGTCTCAGGGGTTGGTTGACTCCTAAAGGTTCTATAGCACGTGTGGAAGGTTAGAATGGTTTTGTTTTGTTGGTTCCACTTCCTTAACTGTACATGGGGAGTTGAATCACATCATAGTAGCCTCTTGTCACATGTTTACCCCGACGAACCGGTTAACTTGGGTAAATGTGGGAGGAGGGTGTTATAACTGCATGCTGTCGGGCTTGATCTTGATGAAGGTCTACTTCATAATGAATTTATCAAGAGTTCAAACAACAAGCAAATACTAGGTTTCTTGACACAAATAAGGATACAGTGATGTGTAATTATAATGCTACCTACCTTGATGAATTGATCCACGACTTTAAAAAATGTTGTGGGAACTTGGAATGCAATGACACCTAGAGAAAGGGAGTTATCACATGGCATCCTTCCCTTGCGTTCTAATGCATGTAGTCTATAAAATGTGTCACTTTGTAGTACAATGTGGAAAATGCGTACTATGCCAAGGTTGCTTTATGGTGAGTTTTGGAATGATTAAACCAAGAGTGGAGCACATGCTAACTTCTTTTTTCACTGGTAGCTACATTTCATCATTGATAACTAACTTCTCTCTCTTCCCTTATGTTTTTGGCGGTTGACGCTAACCATAGATTTTCCAATTATGTGGCTTGCTTAACAACTAGATCATGGATAAGACTCTAAACTTCACCCATAGATCTAGTTAACAAGATTATAATGCCAAGATTTGCATTGATCCAGTAATAAGCATTCAAAGACCAGAATACAGAGTGTTACCCTAGCAAATATAACATTGTCAAGCTTTGGACTAGCAAGAAATAACAATACTCAAAACTGCTAGTACAATTGCGTAAGATAATGCAACCACTTCAACATTCAGGAACCATTATAATAGATCTGTATGATGCCAAATGTAGGACAAAATTTTGTGATTCTAAGTGTGTTATGTGATTGTGCCGAGAGGCACTCTACAACCCAATATATGAGGGAGATGTTGTCACGTAACATTAGATTAAAGAATATTAAAAAATATATATGTGTTAGCTAATATATATTGTATATGTTGAAGATATGTGTAACGGTACTTTAAAAAAATTAATTAAATAAATAAATGTGTCAGCTAATATTAACAAACTCAATTTTGAAAATGATATATATACAATTTAAAAAGAGATCAATTAGCTTATTCATCGAATAACAAAGAAAATTAGGTAAAGAAAGCAAATGATTCAATTGGGCATATCCTGTAATAATAACCAGGTAAATTTCGTGGCATTTAGGTTTTCTGTTGTGTGATTTTTGTAATAATAATAACCTGTAAGTTTATATTTTGTGGCGTTCAAGTTTTCAGTTGTGTGATTTCTGTAATACTGGGTGTATGATTTCATTAGTACTATAATAATCAGGTAAATTTCAGGTTTTCGGTTGTAGGAAGGTAAACTCAATATAATGGAAGGTGCTCAATAAAATTAGTAGGAGTAAGGGGAAATATTGAGTAGAATGTAATATTTAGGGTGGGGTGTGACCTAAAATATTAAGTAAAATTTAATAATATTACATTTTAATTAGTATTTCTCCCCACCCCTGGCCACTATTTATTAGGTAGGGTGTTTATAAATATTGGGTAACATATAATATTGTAATATTATTATTTATGTAATCAATATATTTGTAACAATTAATATAGATGTGTTTCATCTATAAATTTAATTAATAAGCAGATAAAAACTTAATATTTACAATATGATAAGATTTTTAATCATGAATATTTACCATGGATATTATTAACTTCTAAGTAGGTTTTTTTAGAATACCATGGGCCATCTAGACTTTTGATTATTATGTTATGGATCTAGGCTTTTAATTGTTACAATACCATGTCTTATCAATACCACATGCCCAAAAACAATAACTTATTTAAAAAATATATATATTTTACAAATTTTATTTTAATTTAAATTTATAACATTTTAATTAAATCAAGAGAAAAATGTTATATTACTTTTGAGTAGATCTAAACCCTCATCCTCAAAGACTACTACAATATTTATAGAGATTAAATGGAGGTTTTAAAAATTAAAAATGAGAATCTTTATATATAATATGTGAATTTATATAATATAAAAGAATAATAAAATGAAACTATGATAGATGCATTTTAACAAGGATCCAAGCGAAGCGAGAAAGCAAAGTGATTACAATGATAGATGCATGATTCTTTAATTTTTTTATTATTGGATTTTTCTATAACATGATTGATCCAAAATATAGGTTTAATATTTTACAACCATTTATGTTTTTTTATTAATTTAGATACTTTCTTAAATACAATACAATGGGATCATATTTAAGAAAGCGAGTGAGATGGAAGGGGGAATAGAGTGTGGGAGAGAGACACAATGAGAGAGAGAAAGGAAGAGAGAGAGGAGGGGGAGAGAGGGAGGAAGAGAGATGGATTTGGAGAGGCAACGAGAGGGAGTGACAAGGGAGAGATGAATATGGAATGAGGGAGAGAGGAGACGAGGGAAGAGAGAGAAAAGGAGAGGATACAGATAGGGAATGAAGCGGAAGAGAGAGACAGAGAGACGTAGATATTGAGGGGGGAGAGAGGGAAGGAGATTGTGACAGAGTTGGAGGGTGGAGGGAGAGTGTGTGTATGATGGGGGAGAGATGGAGGGAGGTGGGAGAGAAGGGGAGAGAGAGGAAGGAAAAAGAGAGATGACTTGAGAGAGAGAGGAGAGAGAGAGGGGGAGAAAGAGAGAGAGAGATATGGAGAGAGAACATGTATGTTTTGGGGGTGAGAAGGAGAGACAATGGGAGATAGAGATATAAGATTGGGAGAGAGAGGGGTAGAAGAGAAGAGGCAAAGAGAGGTAGGGAGGAAGAGGGATAGATGGGATATATATATATATAATATATATATATATATATATATATATATAGAGAGAGAGAGAGAGAGAGAGAGAGCGTGACATATGTTTAGGCGGTTGAGATGGAGAGACAAATAAGGAGAGATGGAGGGAGGTATAAATATAGATGGCAGGGGGGGACAGGAAAGAAGAGAAAGATAGAGAAAGTTAGGGAGAGGTAGATAGAGTGATATGGGGGAGAGAGGGAGGGGAAGAGAGAGAAGGATAGGGGGAGGTAGATAGACACAGAATGGAAAGTAGAGAGAGAGGGAAGAAGAAAGAGTCTTGTAGAGACAAATACAGACATAGAAGTTAGATCTAGAAAGTCATGAATATTTTAGATTTTCACTAAAATAGATGTATTGATTTCAATGTAGTTGTTGATTTCTGATCCTATTTGATCACATGCACTATATGCATTGATTTCAATGTAGATGTCAATTTATAATTCTATTTATTACCTTACACTAGATGCTTTTGTTTCAATGTCGATGTTGATTTCTACTCCTATTTGACTGCTTGCACAAGATGCATTGGTTTCAGTGTAGATATTGATTTCTAATCCTATTTGATCGCTTGCACTAGATGCATTGATTTCAGTGTAGATGTCGATTTCTAATCATATTTAATACCTTACACTAGATGCATTGATTTCAGCGTAGATGTTGATTTCTACTCATATTTGATTGCTTGCATTAGATGCATTAGTTTCAGTGTAGATATTGATTTCTACTCCTATTTGATTTCTTGCACATGATGCATTGGTTTCAATATAGATATTGATTTCTATTCCTATTTAATCGCTTGCACTAGATGCATTGATTTCAGTGTAGATGTTGATTTCTAATCATATTTGATTGCTTGCATTAGATGCATTGGTTTCAGTGTAGATATTGATTTCTAATCCTATTTGATTTCTTGCACTAGATGCATTGATTTCAGTATAGATGTTGATTTATAATCCTATTTGATAGTTTGCACTAGATGCATTGATTTTAGTGTAGATGTTGATTTTTGATTTGATGCAACAAGATGTATGATGCATATTAATTTCAATGTAATTAGATTAATAGTGTGCATTGATTTCAGTGTAAGCACAACTCTAACTCCTCCATCTATATCTCTATCTCCCATTGTCTCTCCTTCTCTATCTCTCTATCTTAGCCCCTAAACATACACACTCTCTCTCTATAGCTATCTCTCTCTCTCTCCCTTACTCCCTTTCCCCTCCCTCTCTCTCTCTCTAAAATTTCTCTCTCCATATATGTACCTCTTCCTCCCTCCCTATATTTGTCTCTCTTCTTCCCTCTCCCCCCAATCTATATCTCTATCTCCCCTTGTCTCTCCTCACCCCCAAAACACACACACACTCTCTCAATGTAAGCACATAAAAATTATTCAACCATAAATACAATACTTGAATTTTCATCCTAAATAAAATGTTTGCTTACCCCAAATGTTTTCTTCTTGAAACTATAAACTATTTATAATTGGGTACATTCTTATTATTCCCATTTTCCATCACTCAACATTGTTAATTACTTTGCATTCAAATGCAGTAATAGAAAATAACTACCATTGAAAATTATTTGGGGTTTAACACTCCATAAGTGTCAATGATTGACTTTGGAGAAAATGAATATGAATATTGGAGAGCAACATAGACAAGGTATGTTGTTTACTACAATAGCTTGAGTTAAATATTTGAATGGTTTATGATTCCAACTACTCTTTTCATTGCTTGATATGAGAAAATGGAAAAATTAATAGGTGTGACAATAGGAATAGTAGAAGAAAATGGTTTCAGATTGATTGCAATGAAGATTGTTTGTAAATTACTATATTCTTAGTATTCATATTTTCTATCTATCAAAATTGTTACATTGACACTTTTCACTCAAAATTTGTATTTGATCATTTTTCATTAGTCAAGTTACTAACAGTCTCTTTGATCTCAACAAACTAAGGTAACTAAGAAAATTTTAAATTAAATTGACCAAATTAATCTTAGAGATATTTAGCATATTTAAAATGATCAAAATAATTATATGTTCAACAAAGTTTGTATGACCGCACACAATTGAAACCAATCTAGATCCATCTTAACACCAGATCTATCAAGCGCCAAGAGGGATCAAATCTCTCGAGGTTCAAACCTTTCCTCAAGTTTTGCACTCAAAAAATAGGTTTGCACCTCGAGAGATTTGATCCCTCTCGGCACTTGATAGATCTGGTGTTAAGATGGATCTAGGCTGGTCTTAAAAAGTAGTAATGAGACCATCCAAATGTGATGCCAGGGGAAAATGATATAACTTTGAAATATAACATGTGTCTTGAGTTGTATTTAGGTTTTAAAATGTGTTCAAGAAATTTATCATTTCCATAGCATATTTATAACATACGATGTTATTTCAACCATCAAAGCAACAATTAAACTCATGAATAACAATGGAACCCTAGACGTAGAATGTAAAACTATGGGTGGTGATTTTAGTATGCAAATGTAAGGTTATATATAAGAAGCACTCTTGCACCTTTGGGTTGAGAAATAACTATTTATCATATATGTAGTACACACTTGAGTTGAGAAATTTATTTTATATTCCTTACACCTTTGGGTTTCAAGGGTTCTTTCATAACCTTGTTATCCTTATTGGATTTGAAGAATTTAAATGATTATTATTTGAGTTAAATTATTTAAAAACCTTGAACATGACCCGAAGCAATGGAATCAACAAAAAACATTGAACTCTATTTGTGGTGAGATGAGTTTCCCAAATCTTCTATTCTTTCAGTATACCTTTAAATGCAATTGCCAATTTATTACATTTATACTACCATGCAATTACCAATTTATTAGATTTATACTACCAAATTTATTCCATACCTAAATAATTTAAGTGAAACTTCCAAAAAGGCATCAAGATCTTTGGTCTACAACTACTAAACTTCTAAGTGATAAATTTGGAAGCCCTTGGCTTTAGGCGTTCATGTGATCACAGTTTAAATTCTGGTTTAGTGTTTGGAAGGTTGTTATATGCAGGAGGTTGTCCGACCTGGTAAAAGTCACAGTTGAAAAGACAAGCACCCGAGAAAACAACGACTTAGAGTCCAATGTGGGGATAAGCCACACGAGATGGTTGACTCCGATGAAGTTATTAATTTCCCCATGCAGATATATCATGGCGGCTCGCAGTGTATCCACAACATGTTCTGCAGTATTTAATGCCATATCCCTTGTTCCACTAAATGCAGCCAGGTACGTGACCTCAACTATTTTAATTGGGCATCACTTTGGTTTTAGTTATTTTATATGGGTTAATTTAATTATTGGGCTTTGCTTACTGGTATCTTGGCCACCCACAACAACATGAAAAGGGTTTCGTGAGCACAAAGGCAGAGGCAACGTGAGCACAGAGCAGTGTGAGGCAGTTAACTTCTAAATAGGTAAACATTCAGAACATGGAAAACTCTCAGAAGAGCCAAGGCGTAAATAGCAAGGAAATTTCAGGTTTTGTTGAAACAAATCATTTGGGTCAAGTCAAAATTGCTTCAACAGACAAAACAAGAAAGTGGATTTGGGTAAACGCAAAGAAATATGAGGGCATTTTAAGGCGTAGGATTGTTCGCCTTAAATGGGGACACATGAGAAGAAAACCGATCAAGAGAAATAAAATAAATAAGAGAAACAAAAATAAAGAAGAATCAATCATTTACAGTCCCACATCTACACCTCTTACTTGGTCATTAGATCTATATGTCCAAGAACATATGAAGGCCATAACAAGGCTGGAGATTTTGGAAGCCAGAGAACAGGAAAGGGACCACAAAATTTCAGAGATCACAGTTGCAAACCATGTTTAATGGAAGGTAATAGAATTTTAAAAGAACATGTAATAATGTTAGAAGAGGCTCTAGAGACAGGAAAACAAGAATGACAAAGCATGAAGATAGTGTGGCAAAGCATGAAAGGATTAATAACAACAAACGGAGATGTGATAATTTCTAAACAAACTCAGGTAGATACACAGGTATCTCAGCAAACACGCATTTCCAAAGAGAAGGCAAAAATGAACAGTGGGAAAGATAGTCCAAAAGAAATCAAAGCTAGAGCTGAAGATGCTAATGGTTACATAAGGACAGAGGAAGAAGAAGATGCAAGTGCTCATAGAGCACAGGAAATAGAACACAAAGAAAGACAGGACATGAAAACAAACTTTATTATCAGCGGAATAAGAGATTATGGGAAGAATGAAAGTAATCTCAATTTGACAAGAGACTTTCTGAAAGAGAAACTACATTAGGAAGGGAAAATTTTGCAAGCAAGAAGGGTTGGGAGGATATGTGAAGAGAGGCCTCGACCCATAAAAGTCACCATGGCAAGCGTACAACACAAACGACAACTTTTGGGCAAAAAAAAACTCTTGAAAGGCTCATACTTCTTCCTTGATGAAGATTTAACCAAAAAACAACAAGAGGATAGAAGGGATGAAGTTGAGAAAATTAGAACAACAAGAAATGAAGGGAAAAGGGCATGGTTGTACAATGGGAAAGTCGTTATTGCAGTGTTTGGGCCTCCACGAAAATCAGGGCAGCAAGCTGGTAGTAAAGAAAAAACAAAGAATTCAAATAGAGATGAAAACAATAAGAGCATCATGGACAAATAGGGGTGAAGGCTCAAATTTGAGTCTTATGTGCCAAACTGCGTAGCAGTCAAATCCTACGCAGGTCTACCTAAGTTTAGTTTGATGGAATTGTAGAGGTTACCCTTGGAGGAGGGGACCTAGGTTAAGGCCTATTGTGGAAGGTAGAAACATAATTTGTCTCGCAGAAACTCATGAGCATGATGGTTGCAAAACTCCTGCGTTTGATGGTTATTTGAAGTTGGCAGTTTGGAACAAGGTAGTAGAAAATAGCAAAGGGTATGGGGGATACTAGTTTTAGTGAAAGAGAAAAAAGGTCATCACATTCAGTTAATTGAAGAAGATGCAAATAAACAATATTTTGTTGTTGAAAATATCGGAGAATGAGAATCACATAAGGATTACAACATGCTATTTTGCCCCTCAAGTCTCAAAAACTTACTAAAATAAGGGGCTTGACAACAATGATCCGTATGTAGCGTTAAAACAAGATATTTCCGTGTACTCTCAGTAGGGAAAAGTTCTTTTGGTGGGAGATTTCAATGCTAGAACAACAAATAATCAAGCTAGCATTCTTTGTTGCAAAGAGGATAACAATCCTATTTGGCTCACTAAAGAGGAGAATCCCCAATGGGTGAGGTGTTCTAAAGATGACAAAGTTAGCAATAATTTTGGAGAGGAGTTGCTTACATTGTGTGGGGCTTTCAACTTAATTATTTGCAATGGTCTAGATAGATGGAAAAGGTTTGAGAACTTCGCTTGCAACACATACAATGGGGCAAGTGTCGTTGACTTTGTGATGTGTTCACAAAACTTAATAGAAAAGATACACGAACTCAGTATTGGAGAGCACATTTGGGACTTAAAATTAGACCATAACCCAATTTATATAAGGTTATCATGGTTAGAAGAAATACAACATAGGAGGAAAACCTAATGCTCTCGACAATCACTATCAAGGGGCAAAATTCTTTTAACAAAAGAAAATGGTACTATCTTCAAGACAGTGTTAGAAAGATTATTTTGGAAGGAGAAAACTGGTTTCAAACACTTCAACAATGATGAGTTAACAAATATAATTGAAAGTGCACTTGAGAAGTGCAAAAGAGGAAAAAACAGGAAATCAGAATCAATTGTTTTCCTGTAAATGCTTGGTTTGATGAGGGATGCAAAATGGCAAGGAGAACCTTGAAAAAGGCAGGAAATGAAAAGATGAATGTAAAGTTATATAAGAAGATACTAAAAAGGAAAAAAGATGAGTTCGTGCAAACAAGGAGAGAAGAGTTAATATATTTAAGCAAGAATAATCCAAAGCTTTTCTGGCAGGAACTACAACCAAGGAAGAAGCAAATTGAAAATAATATTACAACCAATCAATGGTTTGAATATGCAAGACAATTCAATGAGAAAGAATCTGAGGTGGAGTTCCCCCCCCTAGGATCAACGCAAATTCAAAGCTATTCAAATTACAAAGGTGGAGAATGGAATTAAGAAGCTGAAAACAGGAAAGGAAAAGGACTTGGTTGAACTTCAAACATAGTATCTAAGATGGGGAATGAACGCTCTTGCACCGCACATCATGGAAATATTCAATAACATCATTCATCAAGGATTCCCAAGAGACTGGATAACTAGCCTAGAAATACCCCTTTTTAAAAGTGGAGACATTAATAACCCATCCAACTATAGAACAATTATGATCAATCCTTTGTTTGCAAAGCTTTTCGGCAACATGGTAGAAGACAAAATTAGCAAGTGGGCAGGAATAAAAGAAAAGAGGCAAGAGGACAAGCGGGTTTTAGGTCGAAACATTCTATAGTGGATCGTGGCATCACATTGAGATACATTGCTAAAAAGGTTTGGGAGGACAAAGAAGAAGTATTTTGCTGCTTTGTTGACTTCAAAATAGCATTTGACACAGTCCCTAGGGATAAGTTATGGCGTAGAATGGAAGAACTTGAAATTCCCGTGCATTATAGAGCCACTATCCATAGACTTTATGAAGAAGTGAAAGTCAAAATTAGAACCTCAGCAGGTATTTCAAAAAGTTTTAGAAGTGACATTGGAGTCAAGCAAGGTTGCCCTCTATCCCCTACTCTTTTTGGTCTATATATTGATAAATTGGAAGAGTGGCTAAATCTGCAAGGTGGAGATGGTGTTCGGATGAGGGAGTTTGTGATAAAGCTTCTTTTGTATGTTAATAATATTGTATTGATTTCTAAATCGGCCCATGGATTGGAAATGCACTTATATGCCCTTGAGCATTTTTGTAGAGCAGTGGGGATACAAGTCAATACTAGCAAGACCAAAATAATGGTTTTTTCTAATAAAAGGAAGTAGAGTCAGCATACTTTCTTCTTTGAAGACAACATTCTTGAAGAAGTAAATGAGTACAAGTACCATGGGATTGATTTCAACAACAAAATCAATTAGGAGGACTGCAGAAAGAAGAGCATTTTAGGAGGGTGGAAAGCATTATATGCTCTTCAAAACAAATGTAGAGAGGCAACGTTATGGGATTGGAAAACGATTAAAGTTCTTTTTGGACTCCTAGTTCATCCAATGATGCTATATGGGTGTGAATTGTGGGCTAGCAACACTCCTATCTCAAAATGGAAACAAATTGAGAAAATCCAAAAACGCTTGATCATGAGCAAGTTCAAAATAAAAAGTTCAATACCTTATGAGATAATCTTGAGTGAAACAGGAGCAACTTCCATTGAAGAAATTACTATGGTGCGGCTCATAAGATATCTAAAAAGAATTGAATGAAGGAGAGTATGTAGATGGCCTAATGTTATCTTCAATGAAGGTATGACTGAAAGAAAGAAAACATGGATGAAACAAAACTATACATGGATGTAAAAATAGAATATCTACCTCAATGCCTGTCCCACAAATAGTAAGGAGCTAAAGGATTTTGTTATGGAGAAGTTTCATAAAAAAGTATGGGGAAAAGAGTTGGGTAGAAAGAGGAAATATTACATTGACGAATTCAACTGCACATGTGATCAACAACAAAAAGAGTTCATTGGAGCTAACTTTTAGTGGAGGGCAAAGGTTTTTATTGTTCAATTAAGGACCAACTCACATCAACTTCGGTGTGAAACAGGATGGTGGACGTTCTTATTGCTCAATTAAAGACCAACTCACATTAACTTCGGTGTAAAACAGGATGTAACGAATAAAATATATAAATAATATAAATATAATGTAAATGATAATAATCATAATTAATTATTATTTAACTAGTAATTAGGCTGAAGAGGCATGTCTAAATGAGACATGAATCTTCATGAAAAGACACTTGCCTGATAGATAAGCAAGCCTCTCGTTTTCATTTGTAAATTCATTATAATTCTTATTCATTTTAATATATAATAATTGTATCCTCATGGATATCTTTATATTCCAAGTTTTTTGGAGTAATTAATTTTTAGAAGGAACTTTGCTCGCTTCATTTGGTATCAGAGGAGTTTGGTCCTCTAGGTTGTTTAATCGGTTGTCAAATTTATTGCTGTTGCAGTTCAAGCGTTTCGCTAAATATTTGGGGTTTCTCCGTCTCGCTACCAGGCCTTTTGCTATATATATATATATATATATATATAACAAAAATAATAATAAGATTATTTAAAAAAAAAAAGAAAAAAGAAAAAAGGAAGTCATAAAAAAAAAAAAGTAAAAAAAGATTAAAAAAATATAGAAAAAAAATCATCAATTCAAAAACAAAAAGAAAAAATAAAATAAAATAAGTGGCATTATAGGATAAGAGGGAATCTTTGCAAGCATATTTAAACCTTTTACGTGGAGAAGTCGTGGTTTTAAAAACAACCCAGGTATTTTAAAAAGTTAAAAAAAAAACAAAAAACAAAAATGATCTTAATATAAAGAAATACATACATATATAGAGGGCAACAATATAAAAGATCATTTTTTTTAATAGAAGGGTATTCAAGATTTTAACAATCTACATCAAAGGAGAATATTTGAAAAATATATATAGAAGAAATAAGTGATATTTTATAATAAAAATAGCTCCAGTTGACATATTATTTATGTAAAAACATCAAGGCAAAAATGGAGACTAGTAATGAAAGGTTTCCTGAAACCTTTAGTACATGTGTTTACACACTATTTAAAATCAAAGGATCACTTGCAGGGAGAGACATCATAATCTCTATCAGTCTCGCTGAAAGAAGTAATTATGTTAGTCATAAATGTGCTAATCAATTGGTGATTCCTGAATCAAATATAGTTGAAACAAATATTTTTGGCACATGTAACAAACAATAAGATATAAGCAATTTACACCTAAATATTGGAGATTATACTTTTACCTCACAGTTCACCGTGAAAACCTTATGTTTTAAGGATAGTGACATTGTTTTGGGTTTACCTTGGATGGAAACTCTAGGTTCTTTTATTCTAAATACAAAGAAGAAGTTTTTGACATTTTCTTACAAAAAGAAGAAAATAACGCTCGAAGATTTTACACTGAAACCAAATTCAGTAACGCCAGAAGATATTTCAGATATTTCAAAGTAATTTCTCAAGAAAGTAAAAAAGTATTGCAAAATATGCAAAAAGAAATTGAAAAAATCACTGTTGACAAAAATAAAGAAGTTTCCCGACTTAAAAACCATAGTGAAAAATAGCTGATGCAAATTAAGAAACTTAAAAAGGATAAGAAGTCATTAGAAAACTAGGTACAACAACTTATCAAGAAGAAAGCATCAAATGTAGTTGATGACAAAACAACAAATACCGATTCAGTGAATGTCACAACTCAAGAAGAAGACAAGCAAGTTGAAGAAAAGACGCGCTTGGATGTTGCAGTTCAGACAATGGACATCCCAAGTGAATGTTCCATAACCAATTCAACAACATCTTCGCCAGAAGAAAATCTAAAAACTTTATATCGACATCTGAATCACGAGAGTAGACAAATTAACCAAGCTATGTATCGGTACCATTCAGACCAGAAACAACACTCTGATGTTCCAGAGAATAATGACGTAAAATCAATCTAGTCTTATGCTAACAAGTTGTTACAAAATTCCAGTGATCAGAATACTATACAGAAGATTAATCTGGGATGGTTTGATCCCTTCTCAGTGCGACAATTTTGTTTATCACTAAGAAGATCATATCAACTTGTATCGACGAGGACGACTATTTCGAGAGAGAAAGACGTTCGAAGCCGAAAAAAGATCAAGCTTTTTTCATCGACGAGCTTTGAGGAAGGAGACAATGTAACGAATAAAATATATAAATAATATAAATATAATGTAAATGATAATAATCATAATTAATTATTACTTAACTAGTAATTACGCTGAAGAGGCATGTCTAAATGAGACATGACTCTTCATGAAGAGACACTTGCCTGATATATAAGTAAGTCTCTCGTTCTCATCTTCATTATCATTCTTATTCATTTTAATATATAATAATTGTATCCTCATGGATATCTTTATATTCCAAGTTTTCTGGAATAGTTAATTTTTAGAAGGAACTTTGTTCGCGTCATAGGACGGTGGAGGCTCTTATTGCTCAATTAAGGACCAACTCACATCAACTTCGGTGTGAAACAGAACGGTGGAAAAAACCTAAAGAAGCTTAGGAAGAACGAGTGTGTACATTTTGCACGTTTGGGGCTGTGGAATCGGAAAAATATTTCGTTTTGGAATGTGATGCATTCAAAGACATCATAAAAAATTATGAGAACATGTTAGCATCAATTTTTTGACATTGTTTTTTTAGCGAAGGGATTGTTGGTAGATTGTGTTAGCACATCATTAATTTAAATCAGAAAAAAATTGAATTACAAAAGCGAAAAACAAAAAACTAATGGTCTCATAGACTATTTTTATTCTCATAAACCTTAAAATATCATTTCATCTCATTTCTATTAAGTTTAAGTTTTTGTAAGTTACCCACCGTGGCTGTGTTGTAAAATAGTCATTATGGATCCGCGTATACATATACCTACCTGTTAGTCGTAAGATAAGCCAATAGAGGCAAAGGTCTTTTCACGCAAATATTTTTGCTCATAACGTTATTTCTCCCTGAAAACCCATATGATATTCCAAATTGGGTTCAGTTTTTGGTGATTCGTAATTTGCTTAGGTTTAAAATACCCGGTTGGGTTATCGCCATGAAAGACCTTTGTGTGGTCAAAACGTTCAATTACTGTCATAGACCTAACCTGTTAACTAAACCTCACTGGTCAAAATCCCAACTACCTGAATCCTGTTTCTTTAGTTTTAACTGGGGTTTTCTTCTAGTTAATCGCTTGGTTGAGTTTGCGAACATGAGAATTGTGGTTGATTTTTGGGATGAGTAGTTGTTGGCTCATGATTTTGGAATCAATTGTCAAACTGAGTTGGGTCAAATTTGGTTAATCTTGCGATTTTTGTTCGATGGAGGGATCTAATTGGCTTCTAATGTCTGAGCCTAATTTAGCAGATGTATATGTCATCAGTGCATCTGCAAATCTTAGTCTGCCCAAAATTTCATCAATTACGAGAGTCAGATTACCGGCCAGTTTCTTCAGTGTGCATACTCTTGCTTTGTCTCGCTCGGTCCTGGAGCCATGAATCCAATTGCCTCCCATTTGGTCGATCATGTCATTTCTATTGATTTTGAAAACATAATTGTCTTGTTGGACAAGATGTTGAGATAGTTTACAAAAGATCTAATTTAAAGGTTCGCTCTTCTGATTCTCCATTGACAAGATGAGAAACTCAAGAGCAAGTCAGCTCCAGCCATTGTCAGTTCCTAAATCCGAGTTTACGTGTTACAAGACCCCAAAGACTTGGTTCACAAGTCCTGTTTCTGTTGAAACAAGTCCGTTGAAACTGGAAAGCCCCATTGATTTTGAGATATTGGAGAGAGCATCTCCTTCAGCACGGTTTGGCATGGATATAGGTGGCACACTCTGCAAAGTTGTCTACTTTGAGCCAGCTAGAGAATTGTTTTCTCCAGGTGTGACTTTTGGCCAGAGTAGGAATGATACCAAATACGAGAAACTCTGTGAAAATGATACAACCAAAATGGACAAAAGCAAGGGAAGGGCATTTGGTAAACCATCTGAAGATATGTATTCAGAGCCACCTTCAGGTAAAGGAGAAAAGTCGCATAAGGAGATCGGTGCTTGTGGTGCCCAACCTGCTGCCAGAATTGAGACACAGACTGATCGCTCTTTCGAAATGAACCCTGATTCGAGCAAATCACAGGAACCGCTGCAAAATTCAGAATATACAGATTCTAATATGCAGGACGGAAGACATGGAGAAACCTCGCCAGGATGTATTGATTTTAATAGTATTAAAACTTCTTTTTATGCACTTACAGAAGAACTGACAAATGAAGGAACACATTCTGCTAACTATCAAGTAAGGAACGTCCACAAAATATGGCTATCCTGTTATGCTCCTATTGTTCTGCCAGGTCGTGGAACGCTTCATTTCAAATGTTTTGGTGAGTTTCAAGTGGCATGCTGATGACTTATTTCCTGTCTTACCAAAATTGACAATGGTTTTCTGCGATGGCTGCTTATTTGGTTGTCTGAATGACTTTGTCATGTACTATACTTTTGGCATTTATTGCTTGCCTTAAAATAAAATCTCAATACACTGTTACACGCATGCAATGTAACTTGCACCTTAGTACTGGTCAGAAAGAAGAAGCTAAAAAAATAATGAAAAACTTAACAAAACAAATTTTGGCCAATAGGAGAGCTTGTATGCTATCTAGAACAAAGTCAGCACGAGGGCCTTTTTCTTTTCTTCCCAAGGGATTTTAGGTGAAACATGGAATAAGTGTTTTTTTGTCCCTGCAGTTTCAGCCCACTCAATTTCTACAACTAAATTCCATCTTTCTATGAAGTAGCAAAGTTGAATGATTCTAACTGAGTCAGTGACTTAAGATAATTCTAATCTGCATTTCAATATTGTCAAGAAACATTAAAAACTAGAGGAGATACAAACTTTTAGGATGAATGTTCTCAAATATGGTCATTTGCTGTGAGAGTGTATGGTTGCAAGTAAAAATCATAAAAACAATGGAATTCTGGTAAGTTTTGAAGAAATGTGAATGAACATTTAATTTTCCTGATTTATTTTTGGAGCCAGTTTGTTTATAGATGATACCCTTACACAACGAGCATTACTTTTTTTTTTTCCATGGAAAACCTTGTGGAAAACCCTCTGAGAGCCTCCCTGTGATCACAGATGGTAACTGGGGTAAACTTTCAGCGCCGATTATGGTACCTAACCCTGAAGGGATTAAGTGAGTTGAACCTGTGACCTCCCAATTGTGGGAGGACCTTCTGGCTCTAGACTACTTGAGCTAACCATGGGGCTTATATAAGGAGTGATGCAGATGCTCAGTTGTAAAAAGCAATATCCATGCTTACAGAATATTCTATTTTTGACTACTTTTGTCTGATGGTCAGTGATCTGCAAATGCACATTTAGAGAGGAAAAGTATTGAGAACGGGCAATGGATACCATCTATATATAAATTGGTTAACAAGGGAATGCGATCTGATCTCTCTTTGGAATACATCCTTAAATAAGCATCTTAAGTGCATTCATATTTTGAAGCACAATTTGTTTAGGTTCATTCATTGCAGAAAATCTAACATATACAAGATTATTCTCATCAGAGGTTTGTGTTTTGCCGACAGTTTGATTACCATCAAAGCTTCTTAGAATTCAAGTATTCTACTTTAGGTGATGGGCCCGAATTATGATAAAGAAAGATTTTGAATTAGATTGTGAAAATTCTTGTTACTCTGTTCCTTAAAATTGTTCATCTGGCCAGAGACTCAGAGAATGGAGGAATTTTTGAGACTCACAAGGGAACACTCTCTTGTTTGTCAGGATAGAGCCATTGGAGCAACTGGGTAATGTCGTTTACCATATGAGATTTGTCTTTGCCTGGTCTTGGTTTCTTCGTATTGGTTGTTTTGTGTGGTAATGTCATTTAGTAATAGAGAATGCTTCCATTTGGTTTCAGTGGCGGAGCTTGCAAATTTCTTGCCCGGTTTTCTGAAATTGCTGGCTTGCGGCTCGAGCACAATGATGAATTGAAGAGGTATTGCAAAGGATCTTGCCCCTATTTTGGCCTGGATGTAAGCAATGTCTCTTCCAGATTTTTAATAAATAGACAGTGAAACAAATTTGCTGATTTGGTCATTTCTGAATTTTTCTTCAAGATAAATTAAAATGTACATAACTTTCTTCTATTCCAGAATAAGCTGAGCTACTTGTATGCAACAAAGCAACAATCAGAATACCAGTTTGTTTTAGATTCCAAGTTTCATTGCAAGATCTACCTACGTTTTGCTAATTTGTCATGATCTCAGGTTAGGTTTAGTTTGGTTCACTTACACAGAAACCATTGATAATGCTTACAAGCATCAGTTGTGTTTAGAAACAAGTCAATGTACCTCATATCAGTGATCAACGCTACCTGGGTACTAGCACCATCACGAGCTGGTTGACATGTGTATGCTGCACAAGGAGACTCTTCAACAGGCTTATATCATTAGCACATCAAACAAGTAGCCAGAAACTTGGAAAAGTTTTGAAAGTCGTAAGTATCCCAGGTTTAGGCATGTTGTGAAGAGCATACTTTACAATCTTCCCAGTCTTGGTGCATCAGACTTGCGTGTCTTGCATATAAGAATTCCACCGGAAATGTCCAGAGTCTAGTAGTTGGACCTGCCACATTTCATACATGTAAGACTTCCAGGGGTTGCAGATCTGGTTTCTTAGCACATGTTGAAGTCTACTAGTTGCATCTGATATTCTTGACGATAAATTCTTCTAGGCATCCTTCCTTTAAATTACCGGATACAGTCCAACGTTGCATACGTGCAAAAGCAACAGGCAGAGTTACAGATCCCTTAATGTGCAAGGAGATCTTGGTACACTTATCAGTAAGACTGTCAGATTTTTTCCCCCTGTTCATGATATAATATCAATTCTGTAAAGGAATCTTAAGCTACCAATGCATATATGTGCAAATCCAATTGTGTCACCACATGAGTGTTCTATTACTATATATGAGAGTCTAAATATGCTGCCTAATAGGTGTACTCTACTTAAGGATCCACTCATGCCACTCACCTGCTAGGTTAGACTTAGTGATATGTGTGTTGTTGTTTATCGTAGTAAAGGTCTTAGGCACAGTCACAAGATACAAGTTATAACTCATTTTCAGAAAAATAGTGTATATTCTGTTTTTACCTTTCTCTGGGATGCTGCGTCAATTGATAATCATAGATTTATAGTCTAATATCCCCAATTAGTTAATTTTGTTAAGAATAATTTCTATTTCTGCAAGTTTGGCAATTGGGAGATATTTTGGCATTAAAACATAGGAAAAGTGGGCTGAGGAGACACCACTTGACTTAAAGAGGAGGCCTCAAACATAAGGAAAAAGCAAAAATTGAAGTGTCAGTGGATGGTGGGGGCCACCCAAAAGGGAAATTCGCACCCTTAGGCAGCTCGTCCTTGTGGAGAAGGAGGAATTCGAATTTGGTGGAGTCCACAAGGAAAAGGGACCAGCAAGCATAAATAGAAGGACAAGTCTACCGAGGCAGAGGAATTGCCCGGACGACCACTTTTGGCCAGAATCCGGGCAAAAAAAATTTCAACAAATCTTGCAGAAGCAGTGTTTAAATCATGTTTTTGAAGGTGGCAATAGATTCAGCACCATATAAAACCTTCGGGGCACCCAAAATCTTGAAGTTTAACAAATTTAACCTGGATTTACAAAATTTCCTGATGGAATTTATCAAAATATTGCCGTAATTTTCATGATTTTTAGGGCAAAAAAGTAGTCTAGTTAGACTACGGCTAAATAGAAGGATATGAACACATTTTGGGGGGATTTTGATAATTTGACATCTGAATTAGAGTTCTCTTGTGCTGTTTAGCCAAGACTACCAGTGCTGTTTAGCACAAGGAGTTTCCGGGCGGAAATTCCAACTTTCTTCGGTGAACCTTGAGTGTCACCCTAGGAGAGTTGTAGGGAGATTATTGCAGGCATTGGAGAAGCAGATTTCAAGTACAGCCATCAGCAAGGGCGTGTTTCTCCAAGGACACAGAGGCAGTTTGTGGCGCTGAGTTGGGGCAGCAAAATGGGGCAATTGGTGGAGGAGTTTTTGCATGGAAATCACCTACTAGGAGAGCAGAGATATCTGTTGAATTTCCGGGGCTGGAGCTGTGATATTTTGAGTCAGCTGAGCTACTCTAATTGTTAGGATATTCCGACACATAGGAAATAGTTAAGTTCAACTTGGTCTAGTATAGAGTTAGGTATAGAGTTAGGTAAAGTGTGTTTCTTTACCGTTGTACATTTTGTAACTTACAATCCGACGGTCACGATATGTAGTGATCCGACGGTTCATTCTCTCCTCGGTATTACCGACACTTGATCCGTGGCTTGACACCCGATTGGTCCATGAATTTCTATTTAAAGCGCATGGAGGGTCATTTGTAGGTTCACCGTGCATGAGAGAAGCTTATGTAAATTTTCATTCTTTTATTAATAAATTGCCTGTAGTGGCCACGTTGGCGCAGGCCGTGGACTGTTTCCCTCTCTGAGGGGTTTTAACCACGTCAAAATACTGGTGTATTGATCTGTGATCTGTTTGTGAGCAGTGTCCTTCTGGTGTTCTGTCTGAGGAACTTACCCTGTAAATTCCTACATTTTTGGGCTAGTACCTCTCTAAAATTTCAAAATCTTTTAAATATTTTGTGGAAATTTTGATAGATTTGACTATCAAGAGCCTAAGATTATCAGATTTGGGAGCGGAGTTGGACTCATACTCCTCAGATTTGATAGATCTCTAAATTATTTATATAGATATGTTATTTACTTGTGTAGATCTGAAATTTTGTAACATAATTTTGAATTTTAACACTTGGGTTTTTGGGATTTTCTATATTTTGTACATATTGGGTATTGGGTTTTTCTCTTTTCACTTGTACAGGAATAGTTCTAAGAAATCAACCAAGAAAATCTTCATATTTGAGCTAGATCTAGACCCCGGAGGGCAAGATCTGGGCTCAAAGATTGTTTGTAGGAATATATCTGAGAAATCGGTCAAGTAAATCTTCAGATCTAAGATTTTTCAAGAAGATCTGGGGGGTTTGAGTCAGATCTAAGATTTTTTAAGCAGATCTGGGGGTTTTGAGATTGACCTAGGCCATGGAGGGCAATATCTTATCCCAGATCTTTTTACAATGCTAGCCATTAAAGATTTTGCAATAAATCTGAAGATTTGAAGCAAAATAATTTTTTTCAGAACAAGGGTTTCAAGTTTTGGGACTCCTAAGCCCAAATCTGCCTTCTCCTAGCCCAACGCTAGTTCTGTTGGGCCTAGCGCTAGCTCTCATTGGCCCTAGATTCCCTTGCTCCATTTCTTCTTTGAATATTTGATTTTCTGAAGCTAATCATTGGTGGGTTTTGCAGAAAAATTGGTAGAAATTTGTGTTTCAGATATTGAAATTTTTTTGGCAACTTGGGCAAGTGATCTTCAAGGCCTAGGGCCTAAGGGTTTGATCTCTAAACCATATTTTTCCTCATTGTTTGCTACATCAGTCATATACCTTTCTAATAGTGGCGAAAAACACATCTAAGTGGTTTGAAATTAACTAAAAAATTGCTAAAGACATTAATAAGTCATTTATGTTTGATGTGTATCCAGAATTTGGCCTAGATCTACATTTTCGGTCATTTTTATCTCTGAATAATTCTGTTTCTGAATTCTAAAATATAACAGTGGAAAAATTTCATGTGGGTTAGACTAAAAATTCCTAGGTTGTTATATACATTAAGGAATTAATTTCTTGAGTTGGGCATTCATCATTCAGCTTATTTCATGTTTTAATTGCTAGCTATAATAAGTATATCAGATCTGATATAATTCCGGAAATCACATCATAACAGGCTGAAATTTTTTGATAATTCATGTGAGAAAGTTTGGAAAAATTTCGGTAAATTTGTGGCATAAAGATATCATTGATATCTTACTATTTTCATTGTCATATTGCTGCTATCATAAACTTTTTCTTACTGCTTTCCTCAAAATTAATTTCTAAAAATTAAGTACTTTGTCATGGAATTGTGATAAAATGCATATCCTTTGTTTCATAAACTGAGTATTTTTTTTAGCATTTGTTGATATTAATTGCAAAGAATTTTTTGTTCTCTTTGAACTATAACTGTATCAGAAAGATTTGAAATAAGCTTGTGTTCTAATTGTAATATCTTCAAGGGTTTAATTTTGAGTCTTCACTTAATAAAGCGAACATTTCATTTGGATATTGGAAGTTTCTGCGACATAAGCATCTTTTCATCCTTGAATCTAACTTCATCTCATCTTCTCATCATCTGGTGCATTTGCATATAAGTTAGTTTTGCATAAATAACATTTACTTCCAAGCATAAGCTTGGTTGATAGAGACATAGGTATCCATCCATCTTTGCTTGAGTAGCCTGCTTTTAATAGTACTTAAAACGGTGACCTTGCAGGCGTAAGAGCCACACGTCTCTGCAACATCGAAGGCACCAGGTATGTTAGACTTTTAGGAGAGGTATCGTTAATCACACCTTAATGTGCTTCACCTTATCTTCTTTCTGCCAATTACTACGAAATCAGGCTCAATATAGAAAGGATCGAAGGGTTAAAACTTAGATAGGCATTTAACTAAAATTAACCAAGATTCCTGCATCTCACATTAGTTTTAGGGTCTGCATTTCATCTAAGATAGTCATTCATCTAAGCAGAAATTGCTAATTGATTACTTGGTCTTAATTTCCCTAGCAAGATCGTTGAATCCATAAGGCACTGGTATAAATCGTTTAAAATATAATCAAATCCTATAAGTCTTGCTAAATCTTAATCAAGTACTTGATAGCTTCACTGTGTCTCCCAAACTGGTTGGTTCCCAACTAGTTCTTCTTCATTCCATTTTTCGATAGGGTCTATCCCCCTTAGCCTATTGTAGGGAGATAGATTAAATAGAGAGATTGGGGATCAGGGTGACAACCCCCGATCTGAGTTGTTGTCGTAGTGCCTAGACATTTTGTGCGACAACAAGCCCTTACTTGCCCCGAAACTCCCAGCGGTTGATGAGATATTGAATTTTTAAGGTAGATATATTATATATATATATATTATATATATATATAATTATATATATATATATATAATATATATATTTGCAGGCTAGCCAACCTACACTGTCACTCATGTTGGCCTCCCTCCAAAAAGATGTGTCCCTTCATTTCAAATGAAAATCAGCATAAATATAAGCGTAATTCATCATTCTAGAGAATAGATAAAATCAAAAAGACAACCAAGCTCATAAGAAGAAGGATGAAGGTGATTGGATCTATTTTTATGGGCAAGTTTACATCTGTAAGAAGGCCCCATCAGTACAGGTGGACAATTGTTGTCTTAAGGATGTGTTTCTCCTCCTGTAATCTAATTTCTGAGCAAGGAAAGCAGCCACAGTTCTGAGCAGAAAGAAGGAAGATTTTTGTGTGGTTTAGGAGAGGGTTATCTCCTGCATATTAGCTGAAATCTAGGTAGAGAAGGAAAGTAGGCCGCAGGCCTTACTCTGTCCTAAAAAAGAGCTATGTTTAGGCAATGTTGGGGCTAGTTATTAGCCTAAAGAACAACAAGCAAGACATGGATCTGTTATCACCTCCTTGAAGACCACCTTTGAAGTTGTGAACCACTGTTGAAGACATTTTTGATCTCTTGTTGGAGCAGACTATAAAGGACCTATTGTGGATACTGTTTGGGCTGAATTTACGTGGCTGGGAAGTTCATTGAAGATCAAGCTGCAAGGTTGTGACATAACTTGTTCATCATTGTATTTGGAAATTATTGGACAATTTATTGAGCATCCTTTGTGACACTTTGAAGTATCTTTAAGAAGTCTTGTTAAAGCAACATTAACATAACATCTTGAAATATGCCTTGAAGAAATTTGTGGGACTTTCCTTGATCTGAAGCCTTCATTGTTGAAGCTTTGTGAAATACATACTTGGAGTCTATCTCTTGGACTTTTGTTTAGCGTTCTTGAAGATTTGGAGCACATTGTGGAGAAGGCTTCAGTTCTAGGGGAAACATATTGAATACATTGTGAAGATACCTAGAAGCTGACTTGGAGGCATTAGTGAAGACCTTGATGCATGATTGAAGACCTCATGGAATAACCTTAGAGAATTTTGTTTGGGTGACATGAAGAGCAATGGTGACACCTTCATGTGAAGAACAAGGTAGTCATCAATAATGTGACATGGAGACTAAGTGAAGGTGTAGTTGAAGATTGACAGGGCTCATTGAAGAAGACATTGGGAGACATGAAGTATAACCAAACATATCTTGACGAAGTAAAGCTAAGGGTTGGAGCCCAAGAGGTTGGAGCCTCAAAGAGACAAGGTTGGTGCCTTGGAAGATAGGGTTGGAGCCCTATAGGTTGGAGCCTCAAAGAGACAAGGTTAGTGCCTTGGAAGATAGGGTTGAAGCCCTAGAGGATAGGAGTCCTCAAGAGACTAGCTTCGTGCCTATACCAGAGATAGGGTTTGATCCCTTGGGGTTGATGCCTCAGAATTGACAAGGTTGGTGCCTTGAAAAGTCCAAGTTGGTGCTTGGAAAATATAAGATTTGTTTCCTTCGAGTTGGTTCTCCTAATCTCAAGGTTGGTGCCTTGGATAAGATAGGGTTCATGCCCTAAAGGTTGGAGACTCAAAAAAGTCCAAGTTGGTGCTTAGGAACAAGCTGGAGCCTAGAAGATTGAAGATTAGTGTCCTCATCTAGGGTTGGAGCCCTATATATATTGTACTTGATTCATTATAAAGATTATATTAATAAAATTATTTATTCCTATTGTTCATTTTGTGTTCTAAATAAATATTGATATAACAAGTAAAAGTAACAATTGAAAAGAAATATCACCCCCCCCCCTAGTATTCCCAACAATTGGTATCAGAGCCAGTACCTTCACTCAAATCTTAACAGCTCGAAGGTTGATCATTAGAACACAAATGGCAAAGCCAAGGAAGAAAGTCTCCAATCCTCCTAAGATTGTGTCTCCCTCAACTACCGAAATTGAAGTCAATCAATTTGTGAAGGCTCCATTGTTCAATGGAAACTTTGATATATGGGAGGCAAGAATGAGGAATTTCTTAAAAACTCAAGGAATTGAAGTCTGGAAACCGGTGATTGTTTATAGCATGATAGATGGAGAATCCAAGGAAGGGAATACAAGAGCAATAAAATCAATCTTGAATGGGCTACCTAATTCTATGAAGGCCAATTTTGAAAAATGTTTATCAACAAAAGGCATATGGGATAAACTTCATGATCTTCACTCAAAAGGAGCGTTGAAATGATCTCTAGTCAAGAAAACGATGGAAAATAAGAAGGAAATCCAGAGCACATCAAGGAAGTTGAAGATAAGAGTGATGACATCAAGGCTAAAGAAGACCTAGAAGATGAAGAGAATGAAAAATATTTTGAAGATCTCCTCACTAAAATTATGGCTACCATGGAAGAGATTAACAATTTGAAAAAGTAAAATGAGGAACTTAAGAAGAAAGCGCAAGTTGCTGACAAAGACAAAACAAGGAAGGAAGTTGACCCTATCAAGCTTCAAGTAAAAGAAAGAGATGAAGAGCTCACCAAGCTCAAGGAGGAATTTCATCAAAACAAGAGAAAGCATCATGAAGAAATCATATCCATGACAAATCAATTGGATAAGGCAAAGAAACGGGAAGATACATTGTCAAGCCACCTTGAACAAAGGCATAAAATCTTGAACAAACTTGAAGCAGAGATTGGTCAATACAAGGAAGAGGTCTCCTCCCTTAAATCTCAAGTAGAAGAAGCAAGGAAACAAGAACAAGGAGATGACAAGGTGATGGAAGCTTTTATATTCATAGAAGGACAAGTTGATGAAGCAGAAAAGGAGAGAAACACCATGATATGCCAACTAGAAGAAAAGGATGATGACATCACCAAGTTAAGATTAGAAATCACTTCTCTTAAGGCCCAATCATGTGAAGAAACCAAGATGAAGGAAGAAATGGAGATAATTCTATCAAAGAGGGATGAAGAATGCAAGAAAATGAAGGAAGAAATTGTCTTTCTTAAAAAGGAAGTTGACTTGCTGAATAAGAACTTGAAAAGTTTTCAAACCCTAGATGACATCCTAAGTCATCAAAGGTCTCCCCTTGATAAGTCAGATCTTAGCTATGCAGGTGAATCCTCAAGCAAGAATGACGCAAGCCTAGAGCTTGCCATACACAGGATCTTCATTTAACCATGCATAAAAAATGCATACTCAGCATTTCCCCAAATCAAAATATCAATCACTGGCAAATCTTTATCATTCTCCCATTTTAACATGCGAAAGTTTTCCATTATATGGATTTATGGTTGTAAAACCATGACTATGAAACCGTCTTCCCAAAAAAACAAAAACCCATTGATTAAATTCCAACCACAGCTTGGAATCAACTCAATTCATAAACTCAAATACTTTCCATCTAAAACAATTCCAAGATAACAAAGTTTTTTTCAATTCTCTATACACATGCATCATCCTCTATTCACTCAATCATGCTTTCATTTCTTTAATGCCAGAGTTTAAAATCAAAACTCAAAGAAAAAGATGCGCCCTGCTACCATTTCAATCTCCATATTAAATCTCTTCTCATCAATTCCATTTAACGCCAATGTTCCAATATGGCTTATACCTGAGTCCAATCAAAAGAATGAACTTATGCTTTTCAATCTCAAACAACACTAATATCATTTGCATGTACAAAATTACCTATTTCAATCAGCCAAAGCACCAAATATAGGTGCGCTTCTTCCATTTCAGTGCACTAGCGGTCTCACTTCAATTTTTAATACAAAACTCTGTTTACCTGCGTTAATTTATTTGCAATGGTTACCAATTTCCATGCCATAGTTCTGCCTTTACTTTCATTTGTTGTACTACGTTTTGACATATTGTTATCAAATCCTCAACAAAGTCAATGTCAAACGTTTAACACACATCTAAATAGATCTGGAATTTAGAAATTTCTGGTAATTACAATCGATCACCACAGCAACACTCAATATTTGTATCAAAAGTTTATGCAAAACAAATCGATATTCAAATCGACTGACCCAGCAATAAGACCCAACTCCACTTGATCATTTCAATCCACTGATCACTTCCAGCACTGTCCAAAACGCCGTCCTGGGCTACGTAATCCCTGATTCGATAACTCCTCGACAGTCTGCTTATTCAATTTACAAACCCTTTAACTTCAATTATTAGCCACACGTCTTAAGGCATGTGATGCAACTTCTATTGGCTGTGATGCAGTTCTGGAATCCGAACAGAGTACATTGTTCAGTTGCAGAAAGCATTCAGAGTATCAATCTACTTGTAAACAAGATCAAGGATCATGTTACTCTAATGGTCAACAGGATCACGAGGTAGCTGAAAATGGTGGAGAAGTTAATTCGCCAATTGAGCAAGTTGCCCTCACAGTACCCACAACCGATTATCGTTCTCTTCCAGTGTTTACATTCAGGGTGGGTGCTCGGATTGCTTTCATGCATTACTCTGTCGTTTCTCAACCAGTTCTTCTCATACAGCAGAGAACCTCTTACCGTCACTGTGGTCTCAGCGCAAATCGCTGTTTTTCCAATTGTGCATTTTATGGCAGCAACGTTGTCCAAGAGTAATGTACCTAATGCGCCTTTCAACCTGTAGAATTTCTTCTACATTTCGTCACCCAATCCGGATTAAAATGTATTAAAACGCTGGTGCTCTCCTAAATTTTATTTGGCCTGATATTCCAAATTGATGACCCTTACAATTTACCAAAGGCTTACAGCCTTGGTTGTTCCAAACCAGCTCTCTACTCCTCTTCTATTCTCAATCTCTCATGTCTTCTTCTCACAAAAAGCCCTCTTATTTATACAATTTAAAAAACCATCTAATTAAATGCTTAATCACTAAAAATCCTCAACAACCCCTAAATCTCTCAACATCCCCTAAATCTCTCAACATCCCTAAAATCCTTCAATTCATTAAATTTCTTCATATCCTCTTAATTAATAAAAGAATATTTACAAAATCCTCACCTTCTCCTATTTTAATAACAAATTAATTAATAAAATATAGAAATTGTCACACCCCCTTAATCACATATTTACAAATGAAAAAAGTGGTCTTGATGCTCCTGCATCAGACTCCCCATGTAAAAATTTCATGACCACTTGGTCATAAGTCTCCTCTTGGATCCCAAATTTTATTTTGTAATCCTTTCGTGCTTGTCGATTGCTTCACTGTTGTTGTCATCTGTTGTTGTCTTCCAGGTTTCCATATTTTGTGCTGTAGTGCTCCACTTGCTTTGCTCTTGCAATCCTTCACTGTCATTCTCTTGTTGTCGCTCCTTTTCTTTCTTTTGGCTGTCTTTCTCTGGGATGTCTTTATCATCAACCTCCTTATTAACTCAATTTCTCTGTCCAGTATGTCCTCTGTCTGCTGATTGTTTCCATCCCTTGATTGTTGAGCTTTCAATATGAATGTTGCGGCCTCCCAATCTTCCTTTCCCTCTGCAACACTCCTTTGCTCGTCACCACCTGAAATTTCATCTGCAATTTCTTCTTGATTATCATTTATGACAACTGCTTTGTCATCCTTCATCAGCAATCTATCATGGTCATTCATCCTCTGTTCTTCTAATTTCCTCCTTTGGAAGTCCAATTCTCTATATAACTTAATAATTTTACTTGGAGTAGACTTTGGAAAGTTTACCCGATCTTCACATGGCCTTCCTTCTGCTACATCTTCTTTAACATCTTTCAGTAGATGTTCTTCCAAACCTGCAATCACACACAAATCGTTAGTTTTAAAATCACAAGACCTTACAGTCTTGTTTGATGCTTCACTCATCAAATCTTTGGGCTGCCTTGAATCATTCATATGATTCAACTCCTCTAGCTCGTCCTCACTTTCAAAAAGTAATGGTCCAGTCTCTGGTAACATAATGAAACTTCAACATCTTCATCAGCGTCTTCATTTTGCTGTAGCTCAACTGTTTCGAGCTTCTCTATCCTTTGTCTAGCATCTATAACCTGTTCAAGTTCCCTTATTTCCTTTATCAACTGTAAATTTACCTGATGATTCCACTTCTCTTGTAGTCTCCGCCACCTCAATTTCTTCCTCATGACATAACCATGCTTCTGGTTTTCCTCATTTCTTTGCAATATCTCCATTAACACCTCAAGTTGAACTGCGATCTCAACCTTCTCCCTTTCATATTCCTCTTTGCTTAACTGTCGCTGTATGCCAACTGCTTTGGCATCCTTCTCCTTTTGTCCTTTGCTGTGGTTTATTTCAGAACCTTTGTGACGACTCTCACTAGTCATCATCCTTTCCATCTCTATGAGTTGTACTAAAGCCTCTTCAGCAGCAAGTCCTATCTTGCCGCCACTTACCTCACCAAGCCCTCCTCACTTGGTCTTTTGGCAAGCAATTGGTTCTCTATCTCCAGAATTGCCTTTGAGCACTTCTCTTTGCTCTTCCTGGCTTCAACTTATCTGCATGTTCACAACTGTCTTCCTTATCCAATCTCTATTGGATTTCCTCAAGGTTCTGCCACACCTATGCTTTCACCAGTTTTCTGTTAGCAATTTTAAACATGTCTTCTATGGGTTTTCCTTTTGGAGTTGCAAAAATACTTCTGCTTTAATGCAAAGACTACAATATTCAAATTCAAATAAGCCCAGATCACCTTACCTCCAAGATCTCGTCTGATCTTGTCCTTCCATTTGTCTGTACTTCAATTACCTTCAGAATCTCACCACTTCCGCAAATCTGTTCCGGCAAATCTTTATGCTTCCTCTGCTAAATTTCACTGTCAATTAGATTTTAAAATCTGATCCAATCTTCTGGCTTTATCCGGAAAACTTTAGATCAAGTCTGGAGCTTGCCATACCAAGGAACTTCATCACAGTCCTTATCCAAATGTATCATCATTATATACCAAAGGGGAACTTCAATTATTGGCAAGCAAATTTAAAATCATAAGCTTATAACATCTATTCACAACTTTATCGGATTTATATAAACCATACTTCCAATCGTCTTGCTCATTCACACATTCACGAATTTCAATTCAATGCCACTTCAAAAATTCATATAATTTGAAACCTATACCTGATCCACCATTACTTCTTGCACTATTGCCGCTACATGCTCATAGCGGGCTTTCGGTTACCGACCAGTTAATGACAGTGAAACCCCAAATCAAAATTAACCGAACACAATACCTGTTCAATTCTTCGGCTGTACTCTGGTTTGCTTTGACTGTCAGATTAGAATCTGACCTCCTTTGCCTGCATACACATCTCTCCACACATGATTTGATATAAAGTCAAATTCAGTCTTCAATGCTTTTCAAAAACCTTCATACAAAGCCAGGCTCTGATACCAAAAATTGACGCAAGCCTAGAGCTTGCCATACACAGGATCTTCATTTAACCATGCATAAAAAATGCATACTCAGCATTTCCCCAAATCAAAATATCAATCACTGGCAAATATTTATCATTCTCCCATTTTAACATGCGGAAGTTTTCCATTATATGGATTTATGGTTGTAAAACCATGACTATGAAACCGTCTTCCCAAAAAAACAAAAACCCATTGATTAAATTCCAACCACAGCTTGGAATCAACTCAATTCATAAACTCAAATACTTTCCATCTAAAACAATTCCAAGATAACAAAGTTTTTTTCAATTCTCTATACACATGCATCATCCTCTATTCACTCAATCATGCTTTCATTTCTTTAATGCCAGAGTTTAAAATCAAAACTCAAAGAAAAAGATGCGCCCTGCTACCATTTCAATCTCCATATTAAATCTCTTCTCATCAATTCCATTTAACGCCAATGTTCCAATATGGCTTATACCTGAGTCCAATCAAAAGAATGAACTTATGCTTTTCAATCTCAAACAACACTAATATCATTTGCATGTACAAAATTACCTGTTTCAATCAGCCAAAGCACCAAATATAGGTGCGCTTCTTCCATTTCAGTGCACTAGCGGTCTCACTTCAATTTTTAATACAAAACTCTGTTTACCTGCGTTAATTTATTTGCAATGGTTACCAATTTCCATGCCATAGTTCTGCCTTTACTTTCATTTGTTGTACTACGTTTTGACATATTGTTATCAAATCCTCAACAAAGTCAATGTCAAACGTTTAACACACATCTAAATAGATCTGGAATTTAGAAATTTCTGGTAATTACAATCGATCACCACAGCAACACTCAATATTTGTATCAAAAGTTTATGCAAAACAAATCGATATTCAAATCGACTGACCCAGCAATAAGACCCAACTCCACTTGATCATTTCAATCCACTGATCACTTCCAGCACTGTCCAAAACGCCGTCCTGGGCTACGTAATCCCTGATTCGATAACTCCTCGACAGTCTGCTTATTCAATTTACAAACCCTTTAACTTCAATTATTAGCCACACGTCTTAAGGCATGTGATGCAACTTCTATTAGCTGTGATGCAGTTCTGGAATCCGAACAGAGTACATTGTTCAGTTGCAGAAAGCATTCAGAGTATCGATCTACTTGTAAACAAGATCAAGGATCATGTTACTCTAATGGTCAACAGGATCACGAGGTAGCTGAAAATGGTGGAGAAGTTAATTCGCCAATTGAGCAAGTTGCCCTCACAGTACCCACAACCGATTATCGTTCTCTTCCAGTTTTTACATTCAGGGTGGGTGCTCGGATTGCTTTCATGCATTACTCTGTCGTTTCTCAACCAGTTCTTCTCATACAGCAGAGAACCTCTTACCGTCACTGTGGTCTCAGCGCAAATCGCTGTTTTGCCAATTGTGCATTTTATGGCAGCAACGCTGTCCAAGAGTAATGTACCTAATGCGCCTTTCAACCTGTAGAATTTCTTCTACATTTCGTCACCCAATCCGGATTAAAATGTATTAAAACGCTGGTGCTCTCCTAAATTTTATTTGGCCTGATATTCCAAATTGATGACCCTTACAATTTACCAAAGGCTTACAGCCTTGGTTGTTCCAAACCAGCTCTCTACTCCTCTTCTATTCTCAATCTCTCATGTCTTCTTCTCACAAAAAGCCCTCTTATTTATACAATTTAAAAAACCATCTAATTAAATGCTTAATCACTAAAAATCCTCAACAACCCCTAAATCTCTCAACATCCCCTAAATCTCTCAACATCCCTAAAATCCTTCAATTCATTAAATTTCTTCATATCCTCTTAATTAATAAAAGAATATTTACAAAATCCTCACCTTCTCCTATTTTAATAACAAATTAATTAATAAAATATAGAAATTGTCACACCCCCTTAATCACATATTTACAAATGAAAAAAGTGGTCTTGATGCTCCTGCATCAAAGAATGATGCAAACCCTAATGCTTCAAACAACAAGGATGCGAGGAAGCCTAGAAGAAACGTTGATGCTCCCAATTCCGGCAAAGTCAAGGAGAAGAGTCAAGACAACTATGGAAGAAACCCTCCTCCAAGAATAAATGTAGATGGTGTCAAGGATGCAAGAAGCAATGGTTATCATCAAAGAATCCCAAGGCAAAAAGAATTCAGAAGTACATCAAGGAAATCTTCATCTCCCAAGTATCAAAGTATATTTCTTGGTTATTGTTATTCTTGTACAAACTTTGGGCACATCGCAAAAGATTGTAGGGCATATCATAAAGACAAATATAATGGTCCCCGTCAATCTCCTAGAAGAAATTTTGCAAGAATTCATGATTTCTTATTCATGATCAAGATGGAGTGCTTCAATTGCCATAACATTGGGCATATGGCACGTGATTATAACTTGACTTGGGAACCTACTCAAGCTAGAACTATGCCAGAGAAGAAAGTTACGCAAGTACGGAGAAGGAAGCAAATACAATCCGAAAATCCCTTGAACTCTCTAGCCAACAACACATGTTGTTGACCTGAGCTTTGATAATCTAAGTATTTGATGGGGAGACTCTGTCAGAAAGAAGACCACACATACAATTAAGGGGGAGCTTATGATGATTATGAATTCTTGCAGAAGCTATCCATTAATGGGCCCTATGAAATCCTTGATGAGCCACATGGACAATCATCCTTGGTAGATCATCTCTTGGGAGAAATTCCATTAAAGAACATGATCTGTTATTCATCCATTAACTATTATTGAAGATCTCTTCCACTTGATCTGTTATGAAACCAGCTCAAGAAAAGATAGAAAAGATAGATCAACGCCTTAGAATTCAGCCTCTTCAAGGGGGCAACCTCCTTTACATTACAAAAATAACAATAGAGGGATTCTATGGGGCACAGTAATAACAATATGGGGGCAATAGGGGCACAACAATATTAATAAGGGGTACAACTACAATAGTAATGGGGTAATCACTAGTATTATAGGGACCCAACATGCCCCTCTCCTTCAAAAAAAGTGTTGTCCTCAACGCTTGAGTAGTTCTGGATATTTCTGTATAAAATTCTCATCCTCCCATGTGGAATCTTCAGCAGATAAGTTCTTCCACTTGATAAGATACTCTAAAATTGATCGATTTCGTAGTTGTCGAGTTCTTATTTCTGTGACTACTTCTGGTTCCAATATAATTTTTCCTTCCTCGTCAAGTTCTGGAAATATTGTTTTAACTGGGAGCTTATCACCTATAACCGTATTTAAACATGAAACATGGAAAACTGGGTGCGATTGAGAAGCTGCAGGAAGCTCTAATTTGTATGCCATAGTACCAATCTTTTGCAACACCTTGTACAGACCATAATACTTTGGTGATAATTTATTAACCTTCTTAGCTTTCTTGAGGGAAATTTGCTTATATGGTTGTAGCCTCAAGAATACCCAATCACCTACATCAAAACTTCTTTCACTGCGATGTTGATCTGCCTGTTCTTTCATTATATTCTGTGCCAACACAAGGTTATCCTTTAAGAGTTGGAGGACTTGTTCTTGATGTTCGATGTGATGTTCCACTAATTGAACCTTAGAATTTTCTCTTAAATATGATGTGATGGATGGTGGCTGATACCCATAAAGTGCCATAAATGGAGTCATTTTTGTTGCGGTATGGAAGGAAGTGTTATACCACCATTCAGCCAGAGGCAACCATTTGACCCATTGTGTCTGTTTATCATATACAAAGCAGCGAAGATATCCTTCCAAACATTTGTTTACTATCTCAATTTGCCCATTAGATTGAGGATGATAAGATGAGCTATGAGCTAACTGAGTACCAAGACAAGAAAATAATTCTGTTCAAAAATTTCCAATGAAAATGGGATCTCTATCACTTACAATAATCTTTGGGTTTCCATGTATCTTTTGAATTGTTTCCATAAATTCACTAGAAACTGTACTGGCTTTAAATGGATGTGATAATGCACAAAAGTGTGCATACTTGGTAAGTCTGTCAACTACCACCATGATGACACTCTTCCCTCAGACTTGGGTAAACCTGTGATAAAATCCATTGAAACCTCCTCCCAACGTTGGCTTGGAATGGATAAAGGCTATAATAGACCCGGTGTCTTAATTTTTTCAACTTTATTTTGTTGGAAAAGCAAACATTCCGCCACAAACTTTTGAATATCTGATTTAAGGCCATCCCAAAAAAATTCCTTCTTAACCCTGTGGTAAGTTTTTAAAAATCCTGAGTGCCCTCCTAAGGGAGAAGTGTGCAATTCCATAAGAATTTTTTGTTTGAGTTGCAAATTCTTACAGAGGTATAAGCGATCTTTGTACCATAACGAATCATTTTGCTAGCTAAATGTATCAGATGTATTGGAATCTTGTTGTAACTTTTGAATAAGTTCCCATACTTATTCATCATTCTTCCATTCCTCCCTTGCTTCGTTTATCCAATCTGGCTGGCTAATAGAAATGGCGCACAACAATGCTTCCACATCCTCATCCTTTCTTAAACGTGCATCTACCACCACATTTTGCTTCCCTTTTTTGTAGATGATTTCAAAGTAATAACCCAACATCTTTGTGACACACATTTGTTGCTCTTCATAGGATAATCTTTGTTCTAAATGATCCAGGTGGATATTGGTGGCCACCTGCCAAGTCCACCTGGACCCCCACCATTGTCTTTCTCAGCATTTTCAGTTTCCTTAATTGTAGCACAACTTACTATTTTTAGCAGTTTTTCGGGTCCTGAACTTCCGGAGCCGTTTTGAGGCCCTAAACGACGTTTTTTGGGGAATCCGTGGGCAACATGGGTCCATGAAATGGACCGATGTTGCTCATTCCAACAATGATAGTGCTCGAATAGATCTTTCTAATGAGCTATTG
>APFE030147683.1:0-33282 GCA_000404065.3 Pinus taeda
AGAACCTGCGTACCCAGAGATAAACATGTTTTTAAGTGAATTTCTCTCTTTTTGAAGTTTTGACATGAAGAGCAGAGGTATGGGGCTTGAAAAGGAGGAAAATATGGCTATTGATGGGGCCATATTAACTGCAGATAGTCATGGTGACAAATTTCAGTGTAACACTAACTAGTGTCACCTACTCTAGTCGGTTGTTTTTGGCTTAACTCTTGTCAGCTCAATCAAGTAGAGCAAGGTGAGGGGGAAAACCTTAATAGGCATGTCAAAGGTATAATAAACTACTTCTCTGTAGGAACAACCTCTTCGGCTCTCAATAAGTAAAGATCCCTCTTCCGCCTTTGAAATGAATAAGTGTTATGCATAGTTACAAAGATGAAAATGAAAAAAATTAAAATTAAAAAAGAAATAAAAAAATAAAAAAATGAAAATGAATAAGGCGAAAGAAGAGAAAGGCTTCCTGTGTAGAGAGGTGGTGCAAGTAACTTCACCAGGGTACTAACCAGGCTCACTGGCATCGAAGCCATGCTTGTGTTCCTATGTGACTCCATCGGGGTATTCTCTAGGCCTGTTCGCAGTGGAGAAACACCAGAGATGAAACCAAGACTCTGACGACTATACTGCTTGTGTATCAATATACCCCTCAGCCCCAATCGAAACAACTGTGTTGACTTGGCTTGGAATGTGTGTCAATTGACAAAGAGTTTGGCAAATGCTACATCTTACAATCAAGCTAGTGTGAAACCAAGAGGATCTGAGAACTGGGCAATACTTCTGGAGGTTTTAGACTTGATTTTCATGAACAAGGTCCATTCAGAGAGTTGGAGTTCTACAAGTGTGTAGCCAAGTGTTGTAGCGGCTACAACCACCCTCCAAAATTTTTCCTTAGCCTTGCTTTGGAGCCTCCCTTCCAACCTTCACAACAACTTGTTTTGCTTCATCAGGTTCACAAGCTTCATTGTTTTGCTTGCACAAAGGCAGTTTATTGATCACAGCTCGAAGCATTCCCCTCACAAGATGTTCACTCAGACTTGGTCCAACTGTAGGTTGAGTAGCTTCCCCAACAAAATTGTACATTTCTAGAGGGAAACCAGCCTTCCCTCTAGAAATTGTGCAATCCTGTCTGGTAGCCTGCTGGGCTCCAATATTGTGCAATTCTTCCAGTCAAAACTCCCAACAGGAATTGCGCAATTTTCCCCAGCAGGGATGCTCAACCCAAAATTTGTGCAAATATGGGCAGTAGTCCGTTCCACTACCCAAAAAGTGCTCAAATCTCCTGGCCAGTCAACCCAACTCCCAGCCAGAAATGCACATTTTCTCCCATTAGTCGTGCAGTCTCTTGTATGTGCAGCTGAGTTGACCAGTTCCCTTCGGACTGAGCAAAACTGACTTGCAAGCATGGGTTGCTTCTCCCAATGTAGCATGCAAGGGAATCCCTTGTTTTAAGGATCTTTTTCTAGCAATTGGAGGTTACATGAAATGATCATTCCAAAAACCTCCCACCAAGTATCGCTTTCCCTAGATTTGTGGCATGTACGTCACAACCTCGATGTTATTATAACTCATCAATCAGATGCTACATAGCTCATTCCTCACATCAACGTTTTAGCTTTGACATCCCACATCACATCAAGGAGCTATTGGCACATTCGGCTAAGTTCTTTTGGGGTAAGCTCGCTTCCCATGCCTTGTGTTGCATCTCTGTCGCTTTTTGTGTTTTCGCTTGTGTGAGCATTTTTTGCTTGATTCTGGTGAGCGCTTGCTGTCGCTTACATGTATATTAGCTTGTCCTAGCATTGTTTTAGTTTTCGTTGCTATCATACTGTTGTCGCATGCATGAAACTGTTTTTCACGAACGGTCACCGATTCGGCAACTCGCCTCACCCACATGCATGTTGTTCCGTTTTATGAATTGGTCATTCGTTGTTTTCATGCATGATCATTTACTTATGCTTACACTTAGTATCACCATGCATTCACACTCACATTCACTTTCAGTTGCCCTTCGGCGAGTCTGGGCATCCTTGGTCCGAACATTGCAGCCTCACTAAGACACAATTGTGAAATCCTGAGAGAGAAGGCTTTGTCTTTCTCTCAGGAAATGTGCATTTCTTCCTAGCAGCTATTCCCTAGGCCTGCTTTGCCCAATCCCGAGGGACAGTGACTGCTGGCCCAGAAAATTGCTCAATGCAGTCATTGAGCCTGCAGTCATTACCAACTGAAATTGCACATTACGCAATTCCAATAGTCAGCAGTCAGGCTGGACTGTGCATTGTGCAGTTCTAGTAGTTAGTCAGTCTCCCAAGAGCCGAGACTGTGACTTACAAAATCTTGGCAGTCATTCTCCTGAACTCCCAGCTGAAATTGCTCTACCTTCATGACCAGTCACACAGGTATGTTCCAAGTCAGTTCTCAAGTTCATTTTGGTTTTCGACTAATAGATTGCTTTCCATGAGTGTTTCCATGTCTCCAAGTATTGCAGGTGTTCATCTGCCTCTCAACAGTATAGGTACAATGGTTTTTAGGAGAGCAGAGTCAAAGACATCATTCAGAGCACACTTGGGGATGTAGTCGATCAAGTGTCTATGAGCTTTCCTACTCACGGAGATATCAAGTTGTTCGTAGACAAGGACATTAAGATATGACAGAAGAAACATCACAACAAGCATCATCTTGAACAACAGTTAATGACAACATACCGAATGCAATGAATAGAAGAGTAAGTTTGTTGACAACATAAAGGCAGAACAAAGTTGAAAGCTCAAGCAGATCCACTAATAATGAAAGCAACTTTGGAGACTCAAGCTATGAGGTGACGACGTGATATGAAGATCGCGTGAAGATAGAGAATGAAAGAAAGAAGGAGTTGCATGTGATGAAACAACAACTCAAGAAGAACATGAAGTTGCACAGACAGACAAATGAGTTGCAACAAGAACATGAACAATAGTGGGCGCAACATGCACTCACAGATGAAACTGCACCCGTACAAGTTAAAGATCCATCCTAGTAGCTGACATGGAGTAGACATGGTGAGCAGTGTTGTTGATCAAATGCAAGGGATTCAACAAAATGCATGTCATTGTGCACACGCATGCAATCCAACCCATTCAACACACCCACCAAGGTGAAGAGAAGAGGCAAGTCCAACTGGAGTTGAACATGTACTTCGGCAAGTTGATGTGCATGACCACCAGCACACACTTGAATATTAGCATGGACACTATGCATCAATTTGTTACCAGTTCAGCCGCACCCAAGAAGACCATGCACATGTTCGCAGACGAGTTGGATGAAGGAACTGAACCAGTGCACTAGATACAACAGAGACAAGAGTTCAAGATGTTACCATGGGGTGCATACACCATCACGGATGACCAAGCTTGGCATCAACTTGTCACCTTCACCATCACAAGCATGTCAAAGAGTTGGTCTCATCACAATGGACCGAGTGTTAATGATGTCTTTCATGGCTTGCTCAAGCCATTTTGTCTCACATGAGTACATGTCCATTGTAATGTTGAGTCATGTCAAGTGTAAGTCGAGTGTCAATAGTTGGATGTAATAGTCATAGAGTAGGTGAAGATTCATGAGGGTAGTTGAACTGTCACAAAGGGGAATGTCAAGGGTCACCCCACCCTTTGCTATATATAGTCCCTCATAACTAATTGTAAGGGCTTTTGGTCAGCCAAGCTTCTGATAAAACTATCTTGAAGAAAGCTTGGATAGCATTGTAACACACCTTGGCTTCTCCACTGCATGAAGCTAGTGCATCTATTTAGAGCACCAGCCAGATGTGGATGTAATGCTTCACTATTAGGGCTAGCAGGTTTACATGGATGTATTGTATGATTGGGACTTACACTTCTTTATATAATAAGAGCTAACACATTTTCATGCATATGTTGTTATTGTAGTTGGACTGCTCTAGTTGCATAGCAATGTATGTTGTTTATATTGTTGAAAATAGCAACAAGAAATGATAAAGATAGAATCTAGAAATTCCAATTTAATTTATCCTTGAATTAAGTTGTGAATTAAAATCGAATTTAGTCTTAACAGCTACTTGGAAATAATTAATTAAGTTATTTTTACTTAATTACTTGGAGAAATTCAAGTTAGAAGTCTTTTTGAAGTCATGCAAGAGTTATCCCTTAAACCAAGGAGATAAGCCTTAAATTAAGGAGATAAGATTGAGTTATATTTGAGTTGTAATTAGTTAACTCAGTTTATTGAGTTAAGTCCAGTTAAATTAGTTCCAAACTATTTGAGGAACTAATAGAGAGTTAACATTCATTTTATGCATGCATGCACTCAACTAGTATACTCTAGTTAATTGAAGATTCCCTTATCAAAAACTCATGCATGTCTATTCTGAGAAAGACCCAGTTGATATTAAAGACAAGGACAATGTACTATCTGTTGCATGTGTTTTCTTATAAAGAAAACTCATGCATGTTGAAGGAATATTTCCTTGAGAATTGCACAGTTCTGACAGTGTGTGAGATCAGTGTTCCACTTGGTGAGGTGAGAATCATCCACTAGGAACAACACAAGGAAATAGGAGCTTGGAGGGCAAAGAGGAAGGCTTGTGAGAAGCTAGGATTGCCTGTGAGCATCTTTGAGGATTGTATTAAGAGCTGGCTAGCTGTGAGAGCTAAGGCTTTGTATAATTCCTATGTATTTCCACCTTGTATGATAATACAGATAGTTGGGTTTTTATCTGAGGGTTTCCCCGAAGTATTTTCATGTATATTGTGCATTGATTCTTCTTCTTCTGGTTATATTGTTCAGCTCTTTCTTTAAGCTTCCGCAAATTGATAGTAGAAGTAGGTTATAGTATTTTTCTTTGATTCATATTGCATTATCGGGTTAATCTACAATAGATGTTCTACATGGTATTAGAGGCAAGTTTGTAGAGAATTTGCAGAATTTCTACATGGTATCAGAGCCAAGTTTATCAAAGTTGTGAACATATACTGAGAAGAGAATTTGAAGTTTGAAGTTCAGGGTTGCAGGTGCCAATCGAATTCTTATCATACTTCAAGGTTGGGCAATGGCATTCCATTGCTTGAGACTCAAGTATGCCTTGGAAGGTAGCTCAAATTACATAGCATGGAAAGATAGAATGGAGGCTGTATTAGAAGACAATGGCTTGAAGCATTTCATTGATCAAGAAATCCAAAAGCTAGCTTCAACTAATGCACAAGAGTTGGGTGAGTGGAAGAAGTGTGTGGCGAAAGCGAGACAGATCATCCTTAAGGGAGTTCGAGACCATATCGTCTTGAGTCTCCATGGGAAGGATACTCCATTTTCAATGTGGAAGACATTGAAGGACCTCTACCAGAATAGTAGTGACCAGAGGAAATTGGTGCTCAAGGATAATCTTTGAAGAATCAAGATGGAGAAGGGTGATACTATTTCCACATATATGAGCAAGCTCACCACATATATGAATAACTACTTCCGATGATGATATGGTGAGCTTCACTCTCCTTAGCCTTCCAAAGAGTTGGAATATCTACTAGGAATCTATGAATGAAAGCGATAAAATACCAGATTGGGAACGACTGCAGTCAGATCTCATGCAAGAGGAGATCAGGAGGAGCACACGAGATGGTTCTTCATCCAAGGATGATGATGAAGAAAATATGGCCTTAGAAAGTAAGGCATGGGAAGGGAAGGGGAAGGCTTCCCATTCCAAATCGAATTCTTCTCATGGAGGGAAGAAGGGTGACAAATCTAAAGTGAGATGCTTTAATTTTCACGAGATGGTACATTATGCAACTAATTTCCCATTGAAGAATTCCAAGAAGGGATCCTCGGAAGGATCGGAAGGTGAGGCATTAGCCTCTCAGTTCGAAATGGACTTTACCCTCGTCACATGCATGGTGTCATCAATGATGGGTTGTGTTTGGTATCTTGACAGTGGAGCCTCATTCCACATGACCGATGATAAAAGTTTATTCAGTACCTTGGAGAAGAAAGACCTCAAGATGCGCATAGAGATGGGTGACGATGAAAGGTATAGTGTTTCAGGAGTGGGTACAATTGCTTTTCAGAGGGAGCATGGAGCTCCTATCACCTTGACAGCTTTGAATTATGTGCCTAGACTGAATAAGAATATTTTTTTAGTCGTGGTATTGGAAGACCATGTCTATGATGTGTTTTTTAGTAATGGAAAGGTTTTCCTTAGACACACCACCACGAGACAGGTGAAATAGATCAGTTCACGAGTTAAGAACATGTATTCTATTAAATTTCAAGATGCATGCAAAGCCTTGAGGAGCAAGGAAAATGTTAGAGACTTGGTGGTTGAGAGGGACAGTAGATTACCTCTCAACATGTAGCCTTAGAAGAAGTCTCAGACAATTGTGGAGGAGCCACAATTGGAGAAGCAGAGAGGAGACTGAGTGAAGAGATCCACTCATGCAGATACCTCCATGAGGGTGGAATTTCCATCCAAGTGAGCAAGGGGATCACATGCAGCCATACCTCCAGGTGTGAGTTGGGGCAATGTGGAGTGATAGTCCCATGAAGGCTAAAATTGGGCAGGGTCCATTGAGAGGTTTTATCTCATGGATCATACCTTTCTACTGGAGCCCAAATTACATAGTAGTGAGAGGAATTAGTGGGATTGATGCAGTCAGAGATCAAAGTAACAAAGGCTAGAGTAGTCAGATACTGAAGAGCGCAGAGAAGGATTGAAAACAGTTCATAAAGGCAGAATCAATAGAAGCACAAAGTTTTCAATTGATAGAGGCAATATCAGTCAGAGACTTTCATGACAGATGCATCATACTGATTCAGGTTGGATGTTTTTTGTTTTGTTTTTGGAATTGCTGAAGCAACAACACTAGAGAGAAGTGTTCCATGCATACCATTCCAAAGGTGCACGGTCAAGATCGAGTTGAATTCCTTTCTTGTTGAGAGGGAGTGTTGAAAATAGCAACAAGAGAATCCAGAAATTCCAATTTAATTTGTCCTTGAATTAAATTGTGAATTAAAATCGAATTTAGTCTTAACAGCTACTTGAAAATAATTAATAAAGTTATTTTGACTTAATTAGTTGGAGAAATTCAAGTTAGAAGTCTTTTTTAAGTCATGCAATAGTTATCCCTTAAATTAAGGAGATAAAATTGAGTTATATTTGAGTTGTAATTAATTAACTCGGTTTATTGAGTTAAGTCTAGTTAAATTAGTTCCAAACTATTTGAGGAACTAATAGAGAGTTAACAGTTAGTTGATGCATGCATGCACTCAACTAGTGTGCTATAGTTAATTGAAGATTCCCTCATCAGAAACTCATGCATGTCTATTATGAGAAAGACCCAGTTGAGATTAAAGACAAGGATAGTGTACTATCAGTTGCATGTGTTTTCTTATAAAGAAAACTCATGCATGCAAAAGGAATAATTCCTTGAAGATTGCGCAATTCTGATAGTTTGTGAGAGCAATGTTCCACTTGGTGAGGTGAGAATCATCCAGTAGGAACAACACAAGGAAATAGAAGCTTGGAGGGAAGAGAGGAAGGCTTGTGAGATGCCAGGATTTCCTATGAGCATCTGTGAGGATTGTACTGAGAGCTGGCTAGCTGTGAGAGTTAAGGCTTTGTATAATTCCTATGTATTTCCACCTTGTATGATATTACAGATAGTGGGTTTTTTAGCTGAGGCTTTCCCCAAAGTATTTTCATGTGTATTGTGCATTGATTCTTCTTCTTCTTGTTATATTATTCAGCTTGATCTTTAAGCTTCTGCAAATTGATAGTAGAAGTAGGTTATAGTATTCTACTTTGATTTATATTGCATTATCGGGTTTACCTACAGAAGATTTTCTACATATCTTACGTATTTGTGTATGAACTACTTCGTATGCAAGTATATGAATCTTGTTGCAGATGTGCTATCGGTTTAACCATCACTTTGGATTGTCGAATGATCTGCTTTCCAGCTTGTGATGCATCTTCACTCGTGTGTTCCCTTCTCAGCTGAGTACTACTACAAGTTGCTAAGGGGCACACTCATCTCACCCTCCCATGTGTTAAAACCTCTCATTCACCTTCCTTGACTCACTGTAGTGGTCACACCCTTGCTACTAACAAAGTTATCTTACTTGCCTCTATGCGACATCACAATCAAGGAATTACCTTACGAACCACTACTGGGACTCCTAGACCAAATGGTCTGAGGTCTAATTGGGGATTCTTACCTGGAATATCCCCTTAATATGTTGGCAGGTCTAGCATCATCAACAAGATGTTAGCAGACAACAAAAAGTCATGGCACAACAAGCTCATAAATGCACTTTAGCTTGATAGGCTCACCACAAAGAAATCCATTGGCATGTCACCATACCAATTGGTTTATGGAATAGATGTTGTTTTTCCATCCTCTTTGGGAGTTCTAGTCATGAAGTTAATTTAGGAATTACAAGCTGAGCCAAATGACATTTAAAGGAGAATTGATGATACAATCCAGTTGCAGCAATCCAGGGAAGAAGTTTATAATAAGGCTTAAGTCATCCATGAGAATATCAAGAAAGTTTTCGACAGAAGGACTAAAGCAGATGATTTCACCTTGGGTGATAAAGTCTTAATGCGGGGTTCTAGAAGAGAAGACAAAGGGAAGCATGTAAAATTTGACAATTTATGGATGGGACCTTATGTCATTTATGCTTTCAGAGGGAATAATGCATTTTTTATCAGAAATTTAGATGGGACATAATTACCTGGTCGACCTGTCAATGGCAGGATGCTCAAACACTTTTTCTTTGAGCAATAGAAGTTTTCCTAAGATTTATCATTGTAAATATGATTGTCCTTATTGTTTGGATCAGGTGACCTATTAACAGAAGTTGAAGCCCACAGAGAAGGCCCTGAGCTTCTATTGATGAGTTAACATAAGCACTGTAACAAAGAAATCATAGGTATATATTGGTGAAATAAGACACTCAAGGCTATTGATCACATGTTCTTGGCACCTCACAGGGAGAGCACCATCCCTGGCTGGAGCCACTGTTAGGGTCCTATAATTTATAGGATCTCAACATAATTGAGTATTGTATCTCAAGAATCTTATTTTGTAAATACTTCTCAATCTGCCAATGATTTCCAAATAAAAAGAAAACAAAAAATTAAAAAATGAAAAGAGGGTATGAAAAAGAGAAAAAACAAGAATATTGAAAAAGAAGAAAAGATTGAACCCCACCAAAAGAAAGAAAAACAAAAAATAAATAATACTGGAAGTGTTGCAAGTCTAAATGCCACTACTCATAGATAGTTTTGCTTCATTACTGAAAATAAAAAGTTATGTGTAGCTTGTTCAAAATGCCACAATTACTAGTTTTTAGTTTAATCATACAGTGTAATCATGATTAAACTCCTTTAAATTTCTGTAAATTAAGATAGAGAATAAAGATTTACCCAAAAGTTTAATTTGGGTAAATCATTAGTTAGGTAGAAAATGATATTGATCCAACTGTTTAACCTGGATCAATAGGTCCCGAAATAAGGGATAGGTTAGGTAGTTTTTTCATTCTGTATAAAAGAAAATAAAAATGGGTTTGCTAGTCTAAATACACCCTAGAGACAAAAATAAAAATGCTAGTTTAGCTAAGGGTAGGAAGATTAGGTGATTTGGTAAATATTTGCTTATGTAAATTTTATCCTAAGTTTTGAGAATATCATCAAAAGGCCATAATATGTATGATGGGATAAATTATTGTATATGTTTCATTATTTATCCTTTATCCTAAGTCCAAAAGGGAAAATATGTGCGCTATGGTTGACATTTTTCATTTGTTTCATTTTCCCTTATCCTATGTCAGGAAAGCAAATATCAAAAGCGCAAGCGGACAAAGATTTTGTTTGTCATATTAAGGATAAAGTACACCCCACTCAGCACCCTTGGGATCCACTCTCGCACTTCATCCATGGCCTTTATCCTTTTTCGCCCCCCCTCTCCATTCTTTCTTTATCGCCGGGGGGCTCCGGAAAGTAGTTTTCCCTATCGAGCCCCATCCCTTACATTTTGATTTCGTACCCTCCCCCCCCAAAAAAAAAAACTAAAACTGTTAATTGCCTGCTACCCCCTCTGGAAACCAATTTCCCTCTTCCATACTTTTGCACCCCACCATTTGTCCTCCACCACTCTCTGCCCGCCACATGGCATGACCGTTGAACCAATTAAATGTGTTCCCAGCCAAAATGATTTTTCTCCATTTAATTCGATTTTCTCCCGAGTAACCGTTAAGACTAACGGTCCCACGCCATTCTTAACAAGACTATTCTCAACGTTTAAAATCTTCTTAGCCTGTCATTCTCACCCCTTTTCACTCCTGTCGTTTTTCTGTTATTCACAGTTTCCCACAACGATCTCTATCAGAGAAATTTTGCAGTCATATTACGACAGAAATTGACATTACCTTCCATTTTCACCTCACAGTCCACTATTTTGCTGTCCTCGGTAAGCCTCCTCTGCAAATTCATCCTATTCACATATTTTTATAGTAATGCCTCCTAAGACTAAGACTCAAGATAATTCCATTAATATTTTAATTCCCCCTTCTATAGATTTATATCATATACCTTTAGCTGATAGAGATTACAAGATAAATGAAATTCAGTGTGATTGCGATTTTTCGGAATTGAATTGCTCCTTAGAGGATAAACACACAGACAAAATTGATAAAATTGGGCTCTAGGAGTCCAACCTCCCCCATTATATTTCCCCCTTGACATTCCAAGCCCCAAAATTTACCAGAAGATGTCAAGCATGTTATGTCCCTACCCAAAGATCCATCATTTCTCCTACTGGTGACATTATTTTCACCCTTACAGCCCATGGTTTGATGTGGGATCTTGTTTCTTACTTATTTACATGATTCATGCTTGATGTGAAGTGGAATCATTTGTGTGATGTACTTGTTGTCATGATTCGTCATGTTTTATATGAGATCCCTTTGTTGTATGTTTATGGGATACTCATGTTGTCGCCATGTATGTTTGCATTGAGATCCCTTTTATGCCATGTTGGTGGGATGCTCATGATCATCATGCATGAGTTTATGTCACACTGATAAGAGTCCTTTTTGACTGAGAGTTCCTGTAGCGGAACATCTCTTGAAGCCACTCTTGTGTGAGGGAATTTTCCTTGTATGATAGCGACATCACCTCTTATGTACATCATCACTATTGACAACACTTGATGTAGCAGCCTACACCATCTTGACACTGGGGACCGGAGATGTAGTCCCTCCTGGATGAATTCCATTATCAATGGCTTATGTTTTTGTGTATTGATGATTGTCATGTTCCTCTCTTTACAACATGCAGATGTATTCATTAATGTTCTTTTAAAAAATTCAATTTAACACATCATGAAAGTAAAAGGTCTTGGAAGGGTCCTTTGTCACACCCGTACCTGGATCAAGTGGTATCAGAGCGGTGTTTGCGTTGATGTGAATTGCAGCATGAACAAGGGAATGTGCAGCGACAGAGGATGAAAAGGCAATGTAGGGGACCATGCTCAAAATTTCCGAAAAGGTGGAAATAATGTATGAAACTCTACAGAAAGAGACAAAAGAAACTGAGTGATTGCAGATTCAGTTGCGAGCCACGAAAGAGGACCTGGAAGAACTAAAGCACAACAAAGATAATCTTCAAATAGAGAACAATGAATTGAAGACTCTTCTACATGAAGAGAAAGAGGAAAAACATAGTTTTCTACAACGACTACAAGCTCAGGACGAGGCCTTGGAACAGCTGCAGCATGACCCACGCGAGGTAAAAAATAGTTCTCCATCTTCATGTATGTTTCCTGATGATGATTTCATTGTTTTTGAAAATCATACCATATGAATTGGCTCCAAATTGTTGAATAAAATGGGGTATGAAGGAAAAGGCTTAGGCATTAATGGCCAAGGCATTGTTAACCCCATCAAAGTCAAAGAATTACCTCGTCAGGTAGGACTTGAGTATGTTAGAAAGGAAGTTGGGGAATACATCGAGACAGCTAGCAAACCAACAACAGATGATGAGCAACCCTCATCAGTTCTTTCCAAATCGAAAGAGGAGGTAAAATATGTTGATTTCCTTTTGGTTTCGTCTTCAGATAATATGATTTCTGTTGGAGATTTGGAGATCCCAATTACATGGACAAACATAAGGCTCCTTACAAGGATGAGGTGCGAGGAGGAAGGAAAAATTCGTGTTAATAACCAAGGCATAACTCAACCATTGGAGGTGTGCAGAGACCTCAATTTGCAGGCTTGAGATACACCAAAGGAGAATGCTCGAAGGTGTCATATGCTTTCGAGACATCATCAAAATCATTGAGAAAAGAGAATGATGGGAACACATCCCCATCATCCCATGGCAGTTTCCATTGCAAGGAAAGAGTTGAGGCCAGCTCTGATCACCATACTTACACCAGAGATGACAAGGAAAGGTATAACCACTCTCGACGTTCGAATGTTCATTTCGATTATAATCATGTCGTTAGAGATGAACGTGTTGGATGTGGAGCATTGTTACACAAAAATATCGTCACCTTGATTATTTGCAGTTAGTATGGGTCTATCACTACCTATACCAGCCTCTTAAGCAAGTCTCAGACCTCAGCTCTTCAAAACAAGCTTTCGAAATGAGAGAAAGACATCAAAAAGCAATGTAACTCTGGTTCCGCACTTTCTCTCACTTTTGCCTGCAGGCCCGCACTCTTTGTTCAGAGTACCTGCATACTTATACGCTCTGTATGTAAAGGGGAGGGTGCACACCCCTATGAAAGTCAAAAGGCACAATTTTTATCTTAAAAAACTCACTTTGAGTTAATTCTAGATGTTTCTAGAAGGAATTTTGACGTGGATTGTTCGCTCCAAAGTCGTTCATCCATCCCAAAAGAGAAGGAGCTAATCCCTTGTTAGGAGGAGCTATCCCTTTGAAGGAGGATTCTATCCCTTTGAAGTAGGACCTAGTAACTTCCTTCCATTGCACTATAAATTGAGGCATTGGGTTAGTGGCTAGGGAGGTTAGAAGCTGAACATTTTTTAGGGTAAATGCTGGTGAAATCAAGACTTCCTATTTGAGCTTAAGAGGAGAGATCACATACCTTTTTGGCTTCATTGGGGAGTGAGTGAAGCTTTTCAAAGTAGAGGAGACTTCTTGATGGACCCTGGGAGGAGCTTGTACAGCGTCAAGGCAAAGGTTGTAAATTTCTTCTTATATTGAATTAATACAATCAGGCTCATTTTTCTCAACAAGTATCTCATGTTAATTGTTTCATGGACTCCTTGACTTTACTGTTAAATATGTTTTATAATATTGGTTTTTCAGGTGCTATTTAATTGTTTGCCTTGCTTTTGTTTGCAGGTTCGGGACAAAGGAACTCATTTGGATCAAAGAAGCAAGGGCATCCCCAAACTTGCGTTGGACATAAGGTAGGCCTTAAACACACTTGTTTGCCATTATTTATAAAAGCACATTTAGAGAAAGATAGTGTCTGGTTGGTTTTCTTGTCATTAGGTTTTCTTTAGATTCTAGGAAGGTTTATCTTGTCTGCAAGATCGACTCATTCCGCGTGACAAAATGGCGACTCCACTGGGGACTTGATTGTTTTCCTCGTTTTTCTTTGACCTGAGAAACTTGCCTTTTTGTTTCTGTTTTTGGCTTGTTGTGTGTAGACTTGGGTAGATTTAGTGGATCTAGGTTTGTTTCTTGCTTTTCATTACTTTAGGAGAAGTCCGCAGTCTGTGCTTGTATCACAGTGCGTACCTGTACGCACTTTTACTTTGCGCACAGAGCATACACGCACCTGTGTAAACTCTGAACCTGCGTACCCTGCTAAAATTTTGAAATTTTGAATTTTACTCTTTAAATTAGTTTTATATTGATTTAGTAGTTGTTATCTTCTGCCCATATCTGCATGTGACTTGTTGAAAGCTTTCCTTGGTTTAATTTCATTGGTGTTAGGGTTTTAGGTGAAATTCCTAGGAGTTTTGCTTGTTGGGTTTGTTTTTCGATTTGGTTGTGTAGTGGCTCTGAGCTTAGAAGTTGTAGGGACTTCAGATTAACTTAGTGTCTACTAGCCTTCTTATGAGTCTGACCATTTATGAAATTTCCCCTTGTTGAGGAATCCGTTTTGAGTTTTCTCTTTACAAAACTTCGAAAAGCTTGTGATTGAAAGTTTGGATTTTCATTTTCAAAAAAGAAAACAAAATTGGTTGTTCTTGACTTATTTGTGATAACAGAACAACCAGGTAAAAAGGTGAAAATAGCACATCAGAGTCAAAGAGTATCAGCTGAAAGGTAAAAGTTGAAGAATATTCTAGTGTGAAACACCACAACTACAAGCCAACATAAAGGGATACACTTCAACGATAAAGGCTAGCACAACCATAATAAAAGGGACATCATGAAACAATTCAATAGCTGTCTCTATCTTCTTGCAAGAAGATATTTGTATTTCCTAGATTAAATCTCAAGTTGTTTTGAGATATTTTGTATTAATTTTTTGTATAAAGACTTCACAAATCGAAGTATGTAGGGTGGATTCCAAAACATTTCTATAGACTTCTTTTTCTTAAGTCTGAAATTCTATTGTATCAATGACTGGACCAGCTAACTGGATCAAGGAATAAAGATCAGATATTTCACCAGATTCTTGTGTAAAGAAAAGTTCAAATAAGTATTTCTCACATTCAATGTTATTTTTCTTTAAGTTTTTCCATAGTCTTACTTGTGTCTCTAAAAATCTAAATGCTATAACATGGAATGATATCTCAGAAATTGCTTAGTTGCACTCTATTTTGACTGTTATGCATATTGAATGTTTTGTTCACAAATATAAGTTAAGGAATTCTTGATTTCTCCTTAGTTTAGGTAGTTCCTTTTGATCTATAGCAAAGGATTCTTAATTGCCCTTTGTTCATGATTATCCTTTGTTCTTCATTTTAATCTTGGCCTGAGAATTCTTAAGTTCCCTCTCACCTTGGTTAAGATCATGTCACCCACTCAACCTAAATATTTGCACTTTACTTTGCTAGCATGCCCTGTGAACATTCCCTTTAATGAATCGATCCAGTTCTGCTATCCATTTGTTGACTCCATAGCCCGATGGCTTAAAGACCTTGCCCTATTCATCTATTCCAAGAATTCCACCACCCAAACTTCAATTTAAATCCAAAACCCCATGAACATTAAGAACTAGATGAAAATCCCAGTAAAACAAAGCTAAATCATATGGAGAGAGCCCTCTCTGAGTCATAGGTTGGCTAGAGCCTATACTTAAAAGATTGGTTTGTGGTTACCACGGTCTCTTCCTTCTTCTAATAACTTCTAAGGAAAATTCTGAGTGATAACAAGACATCTCCCCAGTCTTCTAAAGACGCTGTGTGCCTTGCACATAGAGAGAAGGATCATGCTCAAGATTCTTCTAGAGGAAGAGGTGGTCAAAGAGGAAGAGGCAGAAGAAATTTCAGAGGCAGGGGGGACAAGCACTCTCAAGGAGAAAAGTCTGAACTTCAATGCATACGTTGCAATAGAGATGGATCACATGATGCATCCACATGCAAATTGCCTTGGGACAGAATTGATCAGGAAAGAAATCAACCCAAATGTAAAACCAATGACAAAGAGAAAGGTAAAGCACCTGAATCTGCTCACTATATTGTGGCACATTGTAATATTGGAGTAAATGAAGACCTGTTTAATGCTTCACTTGTTGCTTGGAAAAATGATTGGCTGCCTCATTAAGGAGAAACTTGCCACATGAATTTTAGAAGAAATTTGTTTGAATAATTTAATGATAATGTTGATGGAGTAGTATACTTTGTAGACAAATCAAAACTCAATCCATCAAGGCTTGACACAATTAGGCTCAAATTGCCTAGTCTTCTAGACTTTCTTCTGCATGATGTTTTATATCTCCCACACCTGAGGAGAAAATTGTTGTCCTTGGTCCAGATCTGCCAACAAGGACACTCCATTCATATGTTTGATGGAAAGTTTGAGGTGATAAAATCATCAGATCACTCACTTGCAATGGCGAGGATAGAAGAAGAAAGACTTTTGAAGCTGCAAGGTACCTCTACGCGTGCACATAATTTCTCATATAGTTGTCATTATGATGAAGATACATTTCCATCAAGTATTTTAAGGCATGCTATGTTTGGACACTTGAATTATGACAACCTTCGCTTGTTGAAGAAAAATGGCTTTAATGGTTTGCCTACAATTCCTAGGAAACTTGAGCAATGTGACGCTTGTATTCTAGGAAAGCATAGCAAACATTATTTTTATGATTCACATTGCAAAGCACGTAGAAAACTTGAACTCATTCATTCATATTTATGTGGTCCAATGCCTGTTCCTTCTGCAAATGGAAATAAATATATGATGATATTTATTGATGACTACACTAAAATGTGTTGGGTTTATTTATTGAAGAAAAAATTGGATGCTTTTCAAACATTCAAGAACTTTCATACATGGATTGAAAATGATTCATAATCTCATATTGGATCTATTTGCACTAATAATGGAAAAGAATACACTTCAAATGAATTTAAAAACTATATTTTCCAATATGGGATCAAACATCAAACAACTGCGCCTCATAATCCCCAACAGAACGGAGTAGCTGAAAGAACGAACAGGACAATATTAAATATGGTACGTTCCATGATGTTTTTCAAGAATGTAAAATTGATGTTTTGGGCTGATGTAGTTCTATGTACTGTATATGTAAAGAATATATGTCCATCTAATGCTATTAGAAACAATACTCCTTATGAAATGTGGTATTTCCACATTCCTTTGGTAAAGCATCTCACAGTATTTGGTTCCACTTGTTATGCCTTGATACCAAAGTTACAAAGAAACAAACTTGGTGCAAGGAGTTGTCAGTGTATCTTCTTGGGGTATTCAAATTCCTCCAAATCATACCATCTCTATGATGAAGTTAATAAGAATTTTGTTGTATCTAGAGATGTAATATTTCTTGAACCTTCCAAAAGTGGAAGTGTTGTTGAGTGGCAACTTGATCACTTGGATATATTCAGACATGAAAAATTCTTACAAGAATTTGATAATTATATTCCACATCTTGAAGGGGGGATTTCTATACTGGATCAATCTCTGGAATCTTCTTCTGAAGCACTCTCTCCCCCATATGAAGTTCTAGCCACTAATGATACTTTCAGTGATGTGATTGATATAATTGGGAGATTCAATCTTGATTCAAACCCAACTCAGTTAACTGAGCAGCCTGGGCCATCTGAGAAGGGTCCTCCAAAAAGGCAGACAAAGACACTTGAAAGTGTTCATTGTGATGAGGTTGGAAAGACAGGAACAAGAAATTCAATCAAGCAAAATAGAGGTGATCTAGATGATTTTGACTCACATGTTGATATGGATGTTTCTTATGATTGTGAATTGAATTTGTCTACATATTTTGAACCAACTTCCTTCAAACAATCTACTTCTCATGATGAATGGAAAGAAGCAATGCAAAAGGAGTATGATTCCATGATAAAGAATGACACTTGGGAGCTGGTTGATCCTCCATTGCGAACCAAACCAATTGGTTGCGAGTGGATCTACAAGAACAAGTATAAAGTTGATGGCTCACTTAACAAGCACAAATCCAAGCCTGTGGAAAAAGGTTTTACACAGAAGGAAGGGGTCAATTATGAGGAGACTTTTCCTCCCACAACAAAATGGCTACCATCCGGACACTCTTTGCCTTGGAAATTGAGAATGATTAGAAAGTCCATCAAATGGATGTAAAAACGGCTTTCTTCAATGGAGATCTGAAAGAAAATGTTTTTATGTTCCAGCCATAAGGATTTGTTGTGAAGGGACATGAACATAAAGTATGCAAACTTGTGAAATCCTTATATGGCCTCAAGGAAGCACTGTGACCCTGGTATGAAAAGTTAACTAAGAATCTTCTAAATCTCAACTTCAAACATTATGATCTTGATGATGCAACTTTGTTTGTCAAGAAAGTTAGCAAATGGTTGTATATCTTGTGGTATATGTCGATGATATTTTGATGACAGGGAACAATGAGAGCTACATTGCATCCATAAAGAAGGAATTGAGGAAAGGTTTTGAAATGACTGACTTGGTCTATGTTCAATACTATCTTGGTATTGAAGTAAATCAACATCCGAAGTATATTCCTCTCTCAAAAGAAGTACATTGGAGATCTGTTAAATAATTTTTGTATGGATGAGTACAATCCTTTGAGTACTCTAATGGAAGAGAACATAAAGCTCACAATTGAAGGAAAATAATTTGAGGATGAAACAAGGTATAGACAACTTGTAGGAAATCTCAACTACCTAACTAGTACTAGATGAGATATTTCATTTGTTTTTGCAATCCTCTCCAGGTTTGTGAAAAATCCTTGTGAGGGACATTGGTTTGTTGCAAAAAGAGTTATAAATTACTTAAAAGGAACCCAAGACTTTGGACTCAAGTATACACAGGTGGGCAATTTCAACTTGATTGGATACTTTGATTCATAATTGGATGGTGACAAAGAAACTGGGGTATCTAATTCAGGTTATGCTATGAATCTTAGATCAAGAGCTATCTCCTGGAGATCACACAAACAATCGGTTCCAATAGATTCCACAACAGAGGCAAAAAATGTGGCAGCAGGTGAGGCAACAAAATAAATTGTGTGGCTCAATAAAATTCTCAAAGATTGACAAGTAAAACAAGTACATTCAACTCCACTCATGATTGAAAACACCTCTCTAATAAAGTTGGCCAAGAACCCAAAGTTCCATGATCGAATGAAGCACATCAATAAAAAATACCATATGATTCAGCACCATGTTGAGGCCAAGACAATCCAACTACACCATTGTTCCAATAATGAGAAGATTGTAGAAATCTTCACCAAAGTGCTTGGAGGTGAAGCCCAAGAGTCTCTCCAAGTTTGTATATAACCATGAGAAACCTTCATGAATAAACATAATTAATCTGAGGAGTTACCTCCTAGCCTAACAATCATTAATCCCAAGGCATTTTCCATTTTTATTATCAATCTCAAGGCAACATCTTGAGTGTGTTTTACAAAGGAACCAAAATAAGAATCTACTTGGAATGAAACAAAACATGAAGAATTACTGTTACTATTTACCCCAAGTACCAATTATGGATTGGATGTGGAGGTTTTTTTTTCTAATATTTCATCATTATACAACTTTGTGAGAGCCTCATTTTGCAGCTTGTAATTGTACTTCCATCTCTTAGATCAATCCCATGAAGAACTCGTCATGAAGAAATAACCTTTCTTGTAGCTTCCCCTTCTCTTCTTATTTTGTTTGCAACAACTCCCTTAACTCAATAGTTTCCACCTAAAGATACTCACTAATATCCCGAATTTCCTAAATCCACTCACATGTCACTACTTTTCCCATCTCACATTTAACACTTGCAATCCCTATCATGCTTGCTCTAATAAGACTTGACCTAGACCATATAAAAACTAACAGACATGTGTTAAAGTTAATTAAGTGTTATTTAACTTATCATAAATTAACAAATTTCAATGAGAATTTAAAAAGGAATAAAATAAATTGAGAAAACATAAGAGAGAGGAAGTTGTTAACAGAGTCCACCCACTCCAAGCTATGTCTCTAAGCCATTTTGCATCCATTCCATTAATTTAATGTTAAGTATCCAACATGATTTATTACATCATAATGGAACTTGGATCCATCCAGCATTTCTAGGAATCTTGTTGAATTGATTGGGATATTCTCTCTCTCGAACAACATGAAGAGAATCCATTGAATCTATTGGTTAGCTGGCAAAGGTGGATAGATCAAACTTTTTGTCGATGCCATTTTTAAAAAAAATAGTTTAATTTGTTGGTTAGTTGGTGGAGGTGGATGGATCAAACCTCAGATTGATGCCATTTATAAAACAATAGTTACAATGGACACTTTAGATATAATATTTCGAAAATATAGTTATAACAACCATGCCATGGTGAAATGGTAAACTATCACACCCATACCACTAATGTCAGTTTTTTTATTCTCTTTGTCACTATTTTCTGATCACCATTTTAGAACTTTCTAAACCTTTTAGGGGTGTCATGTGACACACCTTGATAACCAACACCACATCACATTCATACTTCTTTTCTTTTCATTTCCATGTAAGTTCCACTCAGATGTTATTTCCTAGCCACATTTCTATTATTTCACCTATCGTACAGTCAACCTACTATGAATTAGATACACAGGCTACCATGTGTTTTGAATAACATCCACATGCCCTCTACCGATGCTGCCATCTATCATTCTAACAACATGCCACATTAGTTTTTATATTCTTCCACATTAACACCTGTTAATGTCAGTATATGCATACTTCCATCAACAATCAAATCTTCTCTTTGCATTTTCATTTTAGGTGTCTCATACTAAATTCTGGATCATTCCATTAGGTCATGTTAAAATGGTCCACTGATGGTTGTCTTTTTCCTAGAAAATCAAATATTCCCTCATAAGGTACATTTTCTGACCCATTTCCATGTTGTATTCGGTTGAGGTTTCAAATATGTTACTATAGGTGTCAAGGTAGTTGTCTTTACATTAGGTTTTAGAGTTTATTTCCAAGGTATTTCCATTAGATCTTAGGTTTCATTTCCAAGGTCAAAGCATGACTTCAAGTGTAAATAAAGGGCAGCAAAGGTACGAGGATGACCAATAAACAAAGCGTAATTATCAATAAGTCATATTGATTGTATAAAGATCTTTTGTCACTAATGTAATTTTCATCTCAAAAACATGTTTTTGAGATGAAAATAGAGTATTTTTAGTTGATTTATATTCTTTTCATTGAATCCAATCCATTTCATGCAATAAGTGTTCTTAGCTGCGCCAAACATGTCTCCTTGTTGCAAGAAAATGAGACCACTAAAAAAATCAGTCCAATCCAAGCATCATCCACCTGAAAAGAGACAAAGAGAGAAAGGTAATAAACAAAGAATTAGAGGAAAGAAGAAAAGGTTCCAAAACATTAGAAAGTGGGGTTTTCTAATGAAAAATTAAAATCAATCTCTATATAAGATGTCACACTCCTTTTCCAAACTAATCACTCTCATTTGACAAAGAGAAAGACAAGCATTGAAGGAGAGAGAGGAATTAAGGCCAATTGGTGGCTAAGGAAAAGAGGCGATGCACATAGGAGACAGGGTGCTGCGCATAGGAGTGGAGTGCTACACATAGTGCAGTTTCTCCAGTGTAAATTTGAACGGCACTGTGCATAGAGGTGGATCACTGCGCACCTGTAGGTGGTGCTACGCATAGGGCCAGCAAGTGCCAAAACACTCTGTTAGCCACTCAAAACTTGTTGTTTGCCTTCTATAGTCTATAACCAAGTAAGTGTGATCTCTAAGCTATCCTCTTGGCATTCAATTCATCAGTTTGAATTTGGTTTTATATTTCAAAAATGAAACCCTAATCTCTCCTACTCCACTCATTCCTTAAAACCCTAATCCCTCCTATACATCCCTCCACCTATTCCTTGAAACCCTAATCCCTCCTACAAATCCCTCCATATCCCTTTTACCCTAATCCCCTCAAACAAATCCCTCCATATCCGTTATTATATAAATCCCCAAAGCAAAATCCTAAAACCCTATTTACTAAACAACCCCTATAAAAAAGAATACCCTCCCTCTCATCTTCATGTTATATTCCATCCTACACCACATAAGTTCATCTCCCCTTCCCCTATCCGTACATCACCAATACTTACTCCTTCGTTACCTTCTCTAGGGTTACACAGCTTCTAAATTTGGAAAACATGGACAAAGAGGATAGAGATTATGAGGAGGAGGAAAACAGTGGCAGTGAGAGTTTGGGAGATGAACCTCAACATCAAAGAAAACCACACAAGGTAGGCAGAATTATCAAGGAGGAACCATCAAACATCAGAGAGTTACAAGCTTCTCATATGACTGTCACTTGTTTCAAGCATCTAGGGTGTTATGAGCTTTGTGAGAAGGTGGAAAGAGTCCAACATCATCCTGAGTTGACCAGGCGTTTTGTAGCCAATATCCGTTATAACATGGTAACTCTTGCTGAGGTGACATTTACAATTTCATCCTCCATCATTGTTGATGCTACAGGGATAAAAAATGTGGGGGAGAAATGGTATAAGGCACAATATTTGGATGAGCACTATTATGAGGCATATATCAAATCTAGGTACAAAAATGAAAGGAAGAGGACTTTTCCTTTCAAGTTCCTTGAAGACAAATATGCCCCTATGATGAGGATCATTATGAAATATTTCACATGTGAGGGCATAATTTCTAAATTGTACACCTATCACATTAGGTTTCTTAGGAATTTTACAAGAGTGAAAAAGTTGAGAATCCCTTCTTTCTTATGCAGGAATATTGAGAATATGGCTTACATTGTATGGAAAAGTCCATACCCCCAGCTGACGAGTAGTCTCTATCACTATTCCCTGATCAAGATGGTTGTGCTAGATCATCTCAACCTCCTTAACATCTCCTGGGAGACATTGATTTCCAATGACATCTTCAGGGGTTCTCAAATTCCTCCACCAGTGCCTCAAGAAGCAAAAAGGCCTTCCAGTGGTGCTCAAGGAAAGAAAAGTGAGAAGACTAGAGTTGTTGAGAAGCCAAAAGCCTACAAGACATATCAAAGAGAGGCTAGAAAATTGTTTGCAGTAGATAGGTAAGTGTTTACTACACTTTCTATGGAAGGGGCCTTGCCTTCTTTATCAGCTCATAGGCAAATGCTTTCTCCACAAAATGTGGAAGGGGCTTTGCCTTCTTCATCAACACAACAGGTACAATAGGTGCAACAGTTGCATAAGGGGAAGGAAAAGGTGTTAGAGGAAAGCCTTGATGATGAGGAGGAAAGGGATTTTGATTTGATGGAGGATGATGAACCAGAATAGCCACACATCCATCATGGCATTGAGACAGTTGACTTGGAGGCCCAAGATGAGGCAACAAATGAAAACATAACCACAAGGGAAAAAGATGCACAGATCCAAGCACTGATGGACAACTTGGCGAGACCTAAGTATGTCATTTCATACCTTGAGCAAGAGAACAATCAGTTAAGCGAAAAACAAGTCCTCATGTAGCTGGAACTTCTCAAAGCAAAGAGGCAAAGTGACAAGGGCAATCAGCAATGCAAGAGGAAGAAACATCAGCTACCTTGACTACAAAACAAAGAATTGAGAAGGAAATTGAGGAGGATAGAGAAAATTGGCTTGATAGGGTCAATTTGCATTTGGAGAAGCTTCTCCAAAAGGCCAACAGGGACAATTGAATCATGAGGCACATGGCTCACCGTTACAGGACACGGAACAAGATTTGCATCATAAGGGTCAGCAAATGAAAAGAAGGCTAAAACAAGAACTCGAAGGAAAAAAGGAGGATGATAGGCTTAGGTTGATTGCTGAATTTTCCTTGGCTAACCAAGACATTTGATGGTGGTGTTTTCCACAAATTTTGAGTAGGGTTTGAAGAATTTTTTCCTTTTGAAAAATTTGGAAATTTTTAACACATAAATTTTGGCTCAATGGCACTGCGCTTTTCGTAGGGGCATCCAATGGAGAAATTTTCATAATGTTTGGATTAAAAATGATTAGTACATGCACCTTGAGAATTTTCTAATATTTTAGAGTAGAACTGGTCAAACAAAAGGTCAAAAAACACCCAAAAAATGACCTTTCTGCCCATTTTTGGACACACAGAAGCGGTCTTGGGAGAATCCGTTTTTGAAGGGTCGAATGAGCTTCAAATGAAGAAATTCAAGATTTTATGGAAAGAAGACTTGAAGATATTTCCAATGAGCTATCATGAGAAAAATGTGCTACGCATAGGGATTGGGCATTACGCATAGGACAAAAATTGTGCTGAGTTTCTATTTCATTGTGCCTTGACTGTAATTTTGGGTTTCCTCACATAGATGGTGTTTTATTGATGTAAATGATGACTAGGCATGTAAATATGATAGATAATAAGTACTAGAAAGTAGATTCAGTAGATTAAAAGTCATCTTGAGGACAAATGAATCAGTTTCCTCACTTTTAGAGGCAAGTTGTTAGGATGCCTAGATTCTAGTTCCTTGTTTAGTTTTGGTTAGATTAGCTCCTCATCTTAGGAATTCGAACCTTGAGGATGGGAGGAGGTTGAAACAATGTCTATATCTTCTTATTATTTCTCATTGTAATGGGATGGACTCAATTGGATGCTTGCGCTTTGAGTAAACATCATTTTGTATCAGTTTTCAACAGAAGATTAATGAAAAGTTGCAGCTATTTCTTTGGGATCCATGTGGTATGATGTTAAATTCCGTTTTCCTTATGTTTTAATTTGTTAAAATGTATCGTTGACTCAATTTCATACTCTATAAGTGGATGTTTTCAAGTTGATAGGTAGAACCCATAATATTTATGCTCTGTTTTGGGAAAATATTCACAGTCTAAGTTTTCTTCAGTTTAGGAAGAATCCATGAAGTTTACATGCTCTTCCTAGCTCCTCACCCGTATTTTCACTTCATCCATAAAACCATAAATGTGTTGAGCCTTGTGCCAACCTTGCCCCATCGAAAACCCTGCAATTTTGACCTAATTTCCTTGCCCTAACTGTTTGGCTCCTCCTGATCCAGCAAAACCCTTCAGAAATCAAAATCAAACTTGGTGCTACTATACCTAGCTTAATATCATTTTCTTGATCCTATCATCTTGGCTGAGATCCTTATGGAGAGAGCCCTCTCCTGGCCTAGTAGGGCTAGCTACTTGGCTAAGTGTGGTTTGTGTATACCCTGACATTTCCTTCCTTCAGCCTGAGGTTCAATCCAGGTGTTAACATAGTGGCGACCATATTGGGGAATGAAGCATTGATCACACCAGTAAGATGTTTCATTTAAATTCTTAAAGTTTTCGATGACGAGTTTTAGAATTTACTAGGCTAAATTGGAAAGTTGTAAAGCAATATATAAAATTTCAAAATTAGACATACTGGCTTCTCAAAAGTACACTAGATCCAATCCAGATCCGAATCCTCCAACCATTGTCAGTGATCCTCATAAAATTGGGTGGAAATCTAATAAATCTATAGAGAAACTCAGTTTACTTGAAGAACCATCAAGTGAGAATTTCATTCCTCATGTTCATTCACTCCTAGGAAGGTTAGACACTTTGCAAGACATTGAGTTTGATGTTGATTTTGAGCAAAGTTTATTTCATAGTAAATCTTTAAGTTGGATTGATTAGATAGTTGTTAATTCCTCTATATCTTTTGATAACCCTATTGTAGACTTGTTTTCACAAAGTAAATCAGGGTCACAACTTATCATACTCTCGAGCAATTGCAAAACCTTTCTTTGAACTTAAACACTTGGGTGCAAAATAAGACTCATAGGCCATTTTTTGATTTTTGAAATATCTCCTTTACATCTACTGCCACCCAAACAATGTCTTACCCACTGCCTTCTTCTTTGTAGATTGTTCACACTGCTAAGGCTATTGTTAATCCCCCTTTGAGTATACTGACTACCCAAATCCTTGCTTTAAATCCACCACCTCCCCCACCTCCAGTCATGGCTGCCCGATATGCACCCTTTGTTTTACCTCAAAATCCTTGTGCCATGCCCACTAATTATCAAACCAAAATACCTTTCTTTGACGACACCCAAACCATTACAGCTCAACAACACATAGACAAGATGAATGATTTCTTTGACCTCCATGATGTTGAAATTGAAGCTGTGATGATGAGGCTGTTTTTACAAAGTTTTGGAGGATAAGTTCAGAAATGGTTCAGATCCCTACTAGTAGGTTCTATCACTATTTTACCCATCCTCCATATGCAGTTCCTAGATCAGTGGGAGGTGATGAAAAATCCCATTCAAATTCTTTTCGAATATGAGAACATCAAAAGAAATGTTGGCGAGAGTGTGCAAGACTATTGTGTAAGATTTAATGTAGTGTACAATGTTATGCCTACAAACATCAAACCACTAGAGGGATTGGCTTTGCTTAAGTTTCCAGATGGATTTGATGTTGATATGGCATATCAGTTTTGTGAACGTGACCCTACAACTCTAGAATACATGCAAAATAATGTTGTGAGCATAGAAGCAAACTTTCTGGCCAAACGAGCGAGGATGAGATTAGAGAAAAGAGCGACCGTAAAAGAAGAAGCATCTACTTCATATGTAAAAATGGATACATTGATTCGAACAATGGAAAGGATGGTTGACCGGTTGTCTATCATAGATAGATCTAAACCTCAGATCCATAATCCAAACTTTAGATGGCAACAACAATGCCAATTCCAAATCAAACAAAGACAACAAAAAGCATCGGAACAACTAGCACAACAACAACAACAAATCAAAACTCCCTTACAACAGAATTATGTTCAAGGAGTGGAAGAGGAAGATGAGGAAGATCCAGTAATTGAAACAAATCACTTTTTCACTACTGATGGTATGCTTATATTTTTGACTAAAGATGAAGATTATGTGGAAAGTTCTGACATTCAAAAGGATGAAGACTACATCTTGGCAAATGATGTTGTTTTGGAGTCCGAATCTAATGATTATCAGCATGGTTACATGAATTCTTTGACCGCACAGCAGAGGCAATATCCTTTGAGGAGCAGAGATGTACTGGTCAATCCTATTCCAAAGAGGAAGGATGTTCAATCAAAGAATGATCCCCCAAACACTTAGAAAAAGGGAAAAGAGCTTGCCGATCAGAATTCCAGCAAGGTAAATCAGCCATCAACAAGTACAACTATAAAAGAGAAAGACAATTAGCAAAAGGATAGTGCAACAAAGGAGAAAATAGATAAGGGGGACATCAGTGTCAAAGAGGTAGTAAAAGTCACGTATTTTAATTTAGAAAGTGAAATTGCTAAATTGAAAGTGTCCATTCCTTTGATTGATCTTGTTAAGAATAGCCATTACAAACATCATGTATCTAGAATACTGCAAATTGATCCTTTGTCTGACATGGTGAATGTTGAGAATGATCACCCTGAACTTATTTTTGGTCCAGCTATAGAAGGTCAACTAGAAGATAGTGAAGTCTCGCCCATTTATCTGAGTCTTAGACTACATGAGTATATTCTTCATAATGCTATGCTTGATTCTGGAGCTTCCCACAATTTGATGCCCAAGGCCGTCATGGAAAAGCTACGCCTGGATATCACCCGAAAATATCATGATTTGTACTCATTTGATTTTGGTAGTGTTCACTGCATTGGTCTCATCAAAGATTTGGTGGTTTCTTTAGATCAAATCCTAGCCAAAAATGTCTTTAGGGATGTGTTAGTCACTGATATACCACCTTGATTTGGTATGTTGTTGTCTAGATCGTGGGGTGCCAAACTTAAAGGCACTTTACAACTTGACTTCTCTTATGCTACAATCCCTGTTTTCGGTCAATTGAGGAAGTTGTACCAGGAAAATAAGATGAAGTATATAATCACTAGTAAAGAGAAGCCCATAAATCATCCGATAAATTTTGTACATACAGATTTAGAGTTTTTTGCTTTGTACACTGATAGTGTATTGAATGATGTAGATATTCAGCTTATAGACGTAGATGATGTAGCAGGAATTTCTGAGAGTTTTAGAGTAGTTCTTAATCAAGAAAAGGAAAAAATGGAAATTCCTTTTGAGCAGCCTCCACAGGAGCAGAAAGTCAGTGAAGAGCAGAAAAGTGAAGTAACAAGCCAAGGTAAGATCGAAACTAAAGCAGAATTCAAACATATGGAAGATGAAGCCGACCTTTAGAGCATGGACTTTGATGGTGCAGGTATTGAATTTGGATTCAAAGTCTTGTTTTTGACCCAGACAAAGTCCCCAGTAATGTTAGAGTGTGTTCCTATAAATTAGCTTTTGATTGTTGTAATAATGAAGTGGAGTACGAGGCATTGATTACATGTCTAAAATGTTTGAAGAAGATGGGTGCGAAAAGAATTTCTATTTATGGTGATTCAGAGCTGGTGATTAAACAACTAAAATGAGAATATGAAGCAAAGAATCCATGGATGAGATCTTATAGGAACGTATTTTTGGATATCTTGAAAATGTTTCCAGAATACACCTTGACAGCAGTGCCCATAAGTCAAAATATCGTTGCTGATTCACTTGCTACAACAACAAGCAATTTGAAAATTCTAATGAATTTTAGAAGTAAATTTGAAATTAATGTCAAACATAGGCCTAATATTCTTGATAATTTGAGATATTGGCAAGTTTTCTGGGATGACAATGAAATTAATTCCTTTTTTTAGAATGAATGGAAGTTTAAGAATGCTTTCATTGACAATGTTTGTGATTCTAATGAACAAGACATTAAGGTAAATCAGATGGATGTTTTACAGCTGAAGGATAATGTTATTCCTAGAGGTCTAATACGTTTAGAGGCATCGTTTGATCAAGATGATGTGGCAAGAAAACCTACCTTGGTTCCTACTAACAAGGGAGTTGAAGATGTAAACCTTGGGACAACAGACTAGCCCAAACTTGTAAAGTTATCAAAAACATTGTCTCTTGAATCAAAGGCTAAGTATGTTAAGCTGATTTCTAAATTTTATGATGTTTTGCATGGGGTTACTCAGATTTGAAAGTATATGACAAGAACATCATTCAGCATACTATTCCTATCAAACCAGATCAAAAACCTTTTAGACAAAAGTTGAGGAGAACCAATCCAAAGTTGATTCCATCCATCGAGAAAGAGGTAAATAGATTGTTTAAATCTGGTATCATTGTTCCAATTAGATTCTCTGATTGGATTTCAAATTTGGTCTTGGTACAAAATAAGGCCGAAGAGATAAGGTTGTGCATTGATTCCTGGAACCTAAATAAAGTGTCCTGAAAGATAATTACCCTCTTCCTAAGATGGACCATATTCTGCAAAGAGTAGTTGGAGCATCGTGGTTGTCACTACTAGATGGCCACTTAGGCTACAATCAGATCTTGGTGCATGAAAAGGACCAAGAAAAAACTTCCTTCACAACACGATGGGGAACTTTTCAATATTCCAAGATGCCATTTGGGCTGAAGAATGTCGGAGCCACTTTTCAGGAGGAAATGGATATATATTTTGCTAACGAGAAGGATGTCTTCTTGGTAGTTTATTTAGATGACTTGACAATATTTTTTGGTTCTGATGATGAGCATTTACACCACATAAGGATTTTTTCTTAGAAATGCAGGAAGTTCGGGATTTCTTTAAATCCAAAGAAGAGTCTTTTTGCCATGGAGGAAGGTAAACTCCTCAATCATACAATTTCTAAAGATGGTATTCGCATTTATCCTTCAAGGGTGGATGCAATCTAGCAAATAGACTTTCCATGAAACAAGAAGGAAGTTCAAGCTTTCAATGGTAAGATGAACTTCTTACACAAATTTATACCAAATTTAGTTGAGCATTTATGTGAGTTAACTAATATGTTGAAGAAGGAAAACACTGTAAAATGGACTGATGATGCCATGAAATATTTTAACCTAGTAAATATTGCTTTTACCACAGCCCCAGTTTTGATCAATCCCGATTATACTCATGATTTTATTATATTTTCATTTGCATCTGAGCACACTTTGGTTGCAGTGTTGATGCAAAATAAGGATCAAGTAGAATAGCCCATTGCATTTTTTAGTCGGACTATCAAAGATGCTACTTTGTGCTATAACATCATTGAGAAGCAAGCGTTGGATCCTATAAAGGCATTGAAGGATTTCCGAGTTTACATTTTGCATTCACATACCATAACATATGTTCCTAACGCAACTGTCAAAGACGTCCTCATGCAAACCAATCTGAAGGGAAGAAGAGGTAAGTGGATAGCAGCGATGTTAGAGTATGATCTTGATATTAAGCCTACCAAATTGATCAAAGGTCAAGGCTTGGAAAAACTCATGGATGAGTTGAATCTTCACGCTCTAGACATAAATCTCATTGCAGCAATGTTAGATGACGAAGATGGTGGCACACTCATTTAGGTATCAGAGTTGTTTCTCAACTCACCTTGGCATTCTGATATAGTATATGTTCTTCAACATCTTTCTCCTCTTCCTAGAATGTTAAGAAGTAAAGGTAGATCACTAAAACTAAAATATGCAAAATTCTACATTTTAGATAGTGCTCTCTATTGGAAAGATTCGGGAGGGGTTCTCCTTAATTGTTTGGTTGAAAATGAAGTTCAGTAGATAATGAATGATTTCCATAGAGGTAATTGTGGCAGTCACTTTTTTTGGAAAACAATAGCTAATAAAGTTTTGAGAGCAGGATATTATTGGCCATATTTGTTTTCAGGTCTATATAAGATAGTCATGAGCTGCCACGAATGTCAAGTTTTTCAGGGAAAAAAGAAGTTGCTTCCTCTTCCTTTGTAGCTAGTCGTAGATAAGGCACATTTCCAGTAGTGGGGCTTGATTTCATAGGATAAATTCATCCTACATCATCATCACAACACATATGGATTTTGACGGCTACCGATTAATTCACCAAGTGGATTGAAGCCATTCTGACAAGGCAAGTTATAGACACGATAATCATTCAGTTTTTAGAGTCTAATATCTTGTCTCATTTTGGTTGCCGTCATAAGATTATTATATATAATGTAGCAAAATTTAAGTCAAAGAGAATGGTTGAGTTTTACAATAAATACAATATCAAATTGGGTCATTCCACGACATACTACCCGCAGGGCAATGAACTAGCCAAGTCTTCAAATAAATCCTTGGTAAACACTATTAAGAAGATGTTGGAAGCAAACAAAAAGAATTGGCATCAGAAGCTTGTCAATGCTTTATGGGGCGATAGAGTGAGTAGTAAGAAATCAATAGGTATGTCACCTTTTGAGTTGGTTTATGGTATTGATACAATGTTTCCCACATCCCTTGCAGTCCCGATCATGAGATTATTATAGGAAGCCGATAGTGAAGAAGATGATATTCAACACCGGATTAATTAAATGATTCACCTTCAACAAACAAGGGAAGAGGTTTCCCAAAACACTTTTTGGCTACAGGAGAAGATAAAGAAGATTTATGACCACAAAACCAAGGCAAAAAAGTTTCAGCTGGAAGATGTAGTGTTGTGATGGGATGCACAAAATGAAGAAAAAGGAAAGCATCGTAAATTTGAAAATCTATGGAAAGGACCATATAAAATCTCAGCCTATCAAGGACAGAATGCATTTTTATTAAAGGAAATGGATGGTCAAGAATGATCAGGAAGACTAGTGAATGCTAAGCTCCTGAAACACTAATATTTCTGATGCAGTTTGTTGAAGTTGCTTCACCATCATTGTATATACTAGTTTGCTTTCCTTGCAAGATTTGAGGTACAATGTCATTTGAACTTGGGGCCTGAAGTGAAGGCTATAAAGCTTAAATGATTTGTGCTAATTTTAGTTGGTTTTTGAGTCAGTTGTGAGTCAGTTGTGAGTCAATTTTCAATTTGTATCGAGTCATCATTCTTCAAAATTTTCAAAAGAGTTTTCAGTCTTTCATTTGTTTGACCGTCTTGGCCTAATCAATTAGGCACTTGGTATACGGTGTTCTTGACACCTCCAAGGACTACCATCCCCAATAAGGCCAATGTTAGTGTCAGTATATGCATACTTCCATCAGGGATCAAATATTCTCTTTGCATTTTCATTTTAGGTGTCTCATACTGAATTTTGGATAATTCCATTATGTCATGTTAAAATGGTCCACTGATGGTTGTCTTTTTCCTCGAAAATCAAATCTTCCCTCATAAGGTACATTTGCTGACCCATTTCCATGTTGTATTCAATTGAGGTTTCAAATATGTTAATATAGGTGTGAAGGTATTTGTCTTTCCATTAGGTTTTAGGGTTCATTTCCAAGGTATTTCCATTACGTCTTAGGGTTCATTTCCAAGGTCAAAATCATAATTTAAAGTGTAAATAAAGGGCAGAAAAGGTATGAGGATGACCAATAAACAAAGAGTAATTGTCAATAAGTCATAATGATTGTATAAAGATCTTTTGTCAGTAATGTAATTTTAATCTCAAAAACATGTTTTTGAGATGAAAACATAGTATTTTTAGTTGATTTATATTCTTCTGATGTAATCCAATCCATTTCATGTAATAAGTGTTCTTAGTTGCCCCAAACATCTCTCCTTGCTGCAAGAAAATGAGACCACTGAAAAAATCAGTTCAATCCAAGCATCATCTACCTGAAAAGAGATAAAGAGAGAAAGGTATTAAATAGAGAATTAGAGGAAAGAAGAAAAGGTTCCAAAACATTAGAAAGTGGGTTTTTCTAATGAAAAATCAAAATAAATCTCTATATAAGATGTCACACTCCTTTTCCAAACTCATCACTCTTATTTGACAAAGAGAAAGACAAGCATTGAAGGAGAGAGAGGAATTAAGGCCAATTGGTGGCTAGGGAAAAGAGGCATTGTGCATAGGAGACAAGACATTTCGCATAGGAGACAAGGCATTGCGCATAGGAGATAGGGCACTATGCATAGGAGATAGGGTGTTGCGCACAGAGTAGTTGGAGGAGGCCTTGTGCATATAGGCCAGAGCACTATGCATAGGGTAGTTTCTCTAGTGTAAATTTGGATGGCGTTGCGCATAGAGGTGGGTTGTTGTGCACTTGTAGGTGGCGCTGTGCATAGGGCCATCAAGTGCCAAAACACTCTGTCAGCCACTAAAAGCTTGTTGTTTACCTTCTACAACCTATAAACAAGTAAGTGTGATCTCTAAGCTATCCTCTTGGAATTCAATTCATCAGTTTGAATTTGGCTTGCTATTTCGAAAATGAAACCTTAATCTCTCCTACTCCACTCATTCCTTAAAACTCGAATCCCTCCTATACATCCCTCCACCTATTCCTTAAAATCCTAATCCCTCCTACAAATCCCTCCATGTGATGCAAGAAAGTATTCCCTCTGCAGAGAGAGGCAACCCCTCTAGCCCTAGAGTGGGTCTAGTCCATAGAAAGTTTTAGTGGCGAAAGTTCGCCCTTGGCGAAATTAAGGGGTTTTAAATTTTCAGTGTGCGAATATTTTGTATCATAGTACATTTTTACAAATCACCTCAAATAGCCCACCTTATTTTAAGGGAGAGGGTAAAAAAGGTAAATTTAGCCCTTGAAATTAGGAGTTACAACCTTCCATTCGCCCATTTTCAAGAATAGGTTTTATTTAAGTGAATCCTATGGGTCAAATACCATATTATAAAAGAGGTATGGTAAATTAAT
>APFE030147704.1:0-21988 GCA_000404065.3 Pinus taeda
CACCAAAATGTTACCGCTTAAACTCGTAGGGATCATAGGAGGGGATCCTATAGAGCAACTACTAGGTCAGGGGAAATAATGGAGCAATAGCCCACTGTCACCTCAACTAAGGCTCCCTTCTCTTTACGAATTTTCACCGATGGGAGGAGACCTGGTATAAGAGGAATCACAATAATGGATATGTCAATGGAAGGATGAACGGTGATTCCCAAGACCTATTCACAAGAGAGACACAATTATATGGCTTCTTGCTTTGAAAGCAAGGTGATAGGCTCTCTAGGAAAGGCTAAGACAATTCTCGAGGCTAGGTTGGGAATGTATCTTGTAAAGATGATTCCTAGGCCTAGAAATCCTTATGGAGAATTGGTCTTTATGTGATCTTTATGGAGTTGGAGTTGTAAATTTGTGGGACCACACGAAACCAAGTGGACCCAGAATTAGGTCAAGGATGTAGAATTGATTAACCAAAGAGGGGCTTGACCTAATTATGGAAGAGAAGAGGATCAAAGGACAAATCTTCTTAAAGTAGAATGTAATGATCCAAATGAGGACACTAGCCAAGGGAAACCTAGGGCAAGAGATGATCCTTGAGCTAGGGCTTACTTTATCTCAAGATCATTTGTGTCTAGAGACACAGATGAATCAGTGAAACAAAAGATGTCCTAGAATGGAAATCGTCACCAAAACAATAGATCTACATAGGTCGTTACATACAAACGTGGTCATACTAGGATTATTTACATTATACATATGCAAAATGGGTTGACATCTTTACAAAACTATCATCTAATGATGAAATATGAAAGACGCGAACACTCAAACATGATAGATCCATTTTGTGAAAAAGGGGGTGTACTGTTATGGGGTCGTTGACACAGAGTGGTCAACATCTGGATCTACTTGAGAACACGTTTGCTTCATCGAAAGAATGTGAGAATCCAGAATCTACATCCAAGCAACACAGAATATTACATAAGTAGCGTCCATCCAAAAATAATCATATAACATTAAGCACATGAAATAGAAGTTCTACTACCATTAACTATTCTGCTAACATGAAATGTAAATCTAATCTAACTAGTAAATGAACTATTGAAATAAGAGGTTGTAGGGTTAGAGATACAATACAAAGGATGCCCTATCGCATCAGATGTGTTCAATATAGTGCATATTGAGCATTTGCCTGCTTTCTGGAAAATATGTGGGTTGTTTTTTGGATGTGCCATGCCCGATTCTGCATATCATAGGACTTTTTCTTATCCAAAAATCGAGTTACTTGCCATCAGATGCATCAAATCGCTTCCTTCTGCTTTTCTGCTTTTTGCTCTTCTTCTGGGTGGGTTGTGATGTCAACAATGAGACCACTATATATTTCTTGCCCTGGTCTTGAGATGTTTGGATGAAAGATCTGAAGAATCTGAAGTATGCCCAATCTTATTCTGAAAATACTTTGTTAATGGTGATACATAAGCTCGGTCTTCCTTAACAAAAGTCGACTTGTCCTTAATGGGAAAGGTAACCTCCTTGCGATGAGATGGGAAATGCTTCGGTGGACCGGGAGATCTGTGATTTGTGACAAACCATTTGTGCTTTGGTCTAACCTAAAGTCTCGGAACTTGTGCATTTTTCATCATTTGCATCTTATCCTTAAGAGTGGTATTTTCAATTCTGATGGCATCAATCTAGTTAGAGTGTATAACCTTCATAGCATTGATTTCGTTGACATGGCTTTCCTCCATGGTCAATAATTCATTCTGAAGACATATCCGACTAGTTTCCATATCTTTTATTAATTGCACTTGTTTTTCCTCCATGGCTAACAATCAGTTCTGAAGAAAAATCTGACTAGCTTCCATGTCCTTCATTATTGTGTAATGAAATACTTGAATAGTACTCATTTCTTTCTCATGATGATTATGCATGTCAGTCCTCATAGCCTCCATCTTCTGAGCACACTTTTTTCCTGTAGTAGCTATGTGATCAAGAGATTAATTTTCATGTTTTCTATCTCCTCATCACGTTTTCTAGTTTGGTGTACAAAGTTTTCATATCCTTGGCATAATCAGCGATCAGTTTTTCTTAATTAAGTTCCATGTTTTTTACCAATTGTGTTTGACTAAACTGCATGTCTTTAACCAACTGTTTTAGTTCTTTAATAAGATGCATATCATTTTCCCTTTTATTGTCGACACTAATTTGAGAACTTGTTCATGCTTTTCCACTATCATGGATTTGTCTTGCAACAGTACAATTGGATTCATCATGAGAACATTCACAATCCCTGCAATATGGCATATTTTGATATAGAGAATTGTCTTGAAATTTTCGCTGATAGTTGGGTTCTTTACAAGATCACTTTCATCCTTTTGCATAGTGCTAGGGGCACAAAGCGAGCCACCTTGATCTCCATATCTATCTTTAAAAGCATCGATGATGTCTTGTAAAGAAGCGAAAAAATTATTAAGATAATTACAAAACCAATTTCTAGCATCACCTTCCAAGGAAAGGACAAGAGCTACATCTTGACATCTTCATAATCATACAGTGAAGGACTACAATATATTAAGCATAAAACGAGTAAACTTTAAGAGATGTTTTGCATTAGTGATTGCATTATTACCCGTGAACAAAGGCAATTTATTAATGGCATTTTTTGGGAAATCATGAAGAAAGTTAGTAAAATGACACGAGGCAAACAAGTCATCCATGATGACTTGCTTAAAGGGAAAAGAAGGGACCAAATGGATGCTAGAGAGAGACCCTTGCTCAAGAAAATCAAGAGATCCCCAAGAAGCGAGCTTCTAGCATAAATCTTTGTAAGAAATGAAAGAAGTGGAGTCGCCACTTGAACATGAATCTAGCTCTAAGATCCAAAAGGCAAAAATCAAAAGGTTAGTCAGGGAGAAGCAAATGGATAAAAGGGAGGGTTTGTTGTCTGAGAAATAATGGATGAATAAGTGGAGTCGCCACCCAAACAGGAAACCAACCAAAATGTCCAAGTGTCAAAGGGAAGATGAAAGGATTAGTGAGATGACGAAAGATAAGGTGATGAAGAGATGAAGAAATATAATGGCACCAAAAAATGTGGCGTTGATGGGATAAGAAAAGATAAAAATGAATGTCGTAAAGCCAAGGTCCAATAAATTGGTCCCCGGCAATGGCGCCACAAAATGTTGTCGTTGCCGGCAAAAATCATAAAAATGATATGAGAAAAATGAAGATAAAATGTCATTGAAGCGCCGAGAATAAAATATCCCTAGCAACGGTGTCAAATAATGTTGTCGCACAGAATGTCTAGGCACGTCGACAACAACTCAGATTGTGGGCTATCACCTTGATCCCCAATTTCTCCATTTAAGTTGTCTCCCTACAACAAACTAAGAGGGGTAGGCCCTACAGAAATGGAATGAAGGAGAACTAGTCCAGAACCAACCAATTTGGGAGACAAAGTTAAGCAACCAAGTACTTGTTTTAGATTTAGCAAGACTTATAGGATTCGATTAGATTTAGACGATTGATACCAGTGCCTTATGGAGTCAACTATCTTGCTAGGAAATTTAGGACCAAGTAATTGATGAGCAACCACTGCTTGGATGAATAACTATCTTATATGAAATGTAGATCTTAAAACTAATGTGAGATGCAGGAATCTTGGTTAATTTTAGTTAAATACCTATCTAAGTTTTAACCCTTCGATCCTTTCTACATTGAACCTGATTTTGTAGTAAGTGGCAGAGAGAAGATAAAGTGAAGCAAACTAAGGTGTGATTAATGATACCTCTCCTGAAAATCTAACATACCCAGTGCATCACACGCTACAGAGAGTTGTGGCTATTAAAATTGGCAACTAGGGCCAAACTCCATGTGGGTCATCTTATTTATGGCAGCTGATATTTTTCTTGGATTCCTCTCATCGAGAGGTGTAGGATTGATCAAAAGATCATCCGATTTTGATAAGTATTCATGGAGATATGAATTTATTTGTGTTATGGGACAATTCGTCAAGGTCGGCAGCAACCAAATTGCCCCCACTTGTGCTCCACATTTTAGTATGGATACAAGGGACTTGCAAGTCATTTGTACACACAACTCTCTTGAGATTTCTTCTTCTCCACTTGTTTTGGGTTTTAGTGGAAAGAAGAATTTCTAAGGGAAAAATGCAGTCCTAGAGGATGATGCCCTAACTCATGAAAGCCCTACGCATAGAACCAGGACATTGTCATATTAAGAAGCAGACATGCCCTAATCCTCTTCGTTGTCATAGACGACAGCCCTTGTCTAATACAATGTCCAAAGGGAGACCCTCACCGTTGTCATGAAGGGGATTGAAGTAGGCTCCCTCGTTGTCCTACAAGGGTTTACTATATGCCCTCAACTACTGTGCGTTCAAGCCCTAGCCCTAGCTGCAAGTCTAATTTGAGGCCACAGCATGGGAGGCTAGGGTAGCATGGGTTCGAGGATTGTTTCATGGGTTGAACAAAAAGTTCGAAGTGCTAGTTGGAGGGCCGAGGGTCTGTTCTTGAAGGCCGAGACAGGGACAATAATTTTCAGGGTTGTTTGAGGTGGTTCCTCGGTGGAGAAGCCTTGGGAGAGGCAGCGTAGATTGTTATGGTTAAGCCGCAAGCCCTACCTCACTGTTGAAGGGCAGCGTAGGGTATATTAAGGGTTGTTATGCCCAGAACAACATCAAGTCAGGCAAGCATCTCTCTTAGTATAGGCCGCAGCCAAGGAGGGTTGTTTGGGTGACTATTTAGGGGCTGTCAATATGCCCTAACTAGTCACAGTCACAACAGCTATATTGCAGACCTGAAACTACAGTAAGACCATAGTTTTAAAACTCCGACTCCAACTCCGACTCGGCCGAGGATCGACTCCGACTCCGACTCCGAAACGGTGATGACTCTGCCGGCTCGATTTCAATGACTCGGTCGTTGTAAAAAATACATTAAATATTTTTTTTTTTTATAAAAAAACATAATTTTAAAGATTTTAAACATAATTTTAAAGATTTTCATTCATGTTTCCAAACACACAGCATTATAATATAGATGGAAGACAACATATGACCAAAGTAGGCTCATGAACCAATCCATTATATCAAAATGGTACCCAATGGCAATACATAGTCAACTATCATACATGATCAAAGACTCAAAACAAAAAACACATAACCAAGGAGGCTAGAAATGGCCTCTACAACAAAAGTAAACTGTGACCAGACTCCAGTACTAATACTACAACTACTGGCTAGTAGCTACTGCCAGAGGAGCCAAGATCATGTCGATCAATCTCTGGATCATCATTAGAGTCAGACAAGGGGCCCCATGGCTCCTCCTCATCATCATCATCTCCAACTGCAGCTGTAGAAGTGGTACCACTAGCAAGCTGTGCAATTGCAGCAGATGCAAGCTGAGATAGAGTAGATATGCGGTTGCGCTACTATCGTGGTTGAGCAGAGGAAGCACCTACAACTAGAGTCCTTGCTGGCTGTGACACTGAAGCTGGTGGATTGGGATTGCATTCAACTGAACAACATGTTCAAGTTCAAATGATGTCTCGATATCTAAATCTAAATCAATATCCTTATCAGGATCAAACTCTGCTGGACGACTCTCCACTACCCAATCTGATGTTGGATCAATGTCTTCCAACACAATGGGATCTGAATCAGGTCTTTTGTTCAGCAAATGGTTTCGTCTGAGCCGGAGGTTGTATTGGACATAAACTAGATCATTTAACCGTTTTTTATCCAAGCGGTTTCTCTTCTTTGTGTTACTTGGGAGCAGGAGTGAAAACGGGAGCGGGAGCGACATTTTAAAAAGCTCTTGGTTTGGGAGCGAATCCCATAGGAGTTTGACAACCAATGTCACTAACATCAAGGTACATAGAGGGATTGGTGCTCTTCATTAAATACGAGTTCCATACCCTAATACATGACAAAATTCAATGGAAACATTGCAATCCTCCAATCTTGAAATCCTGAAAAACTGATAACTCTGCTGGATTTTGAATGAAATCTAAAATTCTACTTTCTCCATATGAAATCCAATGAGGCCGGAACCACTCTCAAACATCCTGAGTCATTTCATGGTAATGTTAAAAATTTAAGTAAAAGGATGAAAATGAAGATTAAGGAGAATGTCACTTTTATTTTAAGAATTAAAGATTAACATGAAATTTGAATAGCATATCAATAGTAGAGAGCATTTGAGTGTGTTAAATAGGGTTTGGGAGGGGGAAATGGACCCCAAATAACATTTAGCTAATTCATAAAACACTTTGAAGTCCAAACCAATCAGCAAACCCCTTAAAATTTCATTAAAATAATGTTAAATTGTTGTTTTAGTGGGTTACAGGCTGCTGTTTGTGACTCGGCCGAGTCAGTACGGGAAACGGCCGAGTTGGTCAAATCAACCATGACTCGGCCAACCGAGCCGTTTTTTGTACCGAGTCACTCCAGAGGGCAATGAAATGGACCAACTCGGCCGTTTCCGTTTCGAAACGGCCGTTTTTTAAAACTATGAGTAAGACATAGTGATAGTGCAGCAAGATGCATGGGTAGCATGATGCAGTAAGGTGCATAAAGAAGCATGATAAATGCAGTGACTATTGTAGGCAGCATGGATGAAGTACAGTGACATTAGTACAACTTGATGATGATGAGCATGATGTGAATATGCAACAGCAAAGGGTATTGAAGTGATGATACATTGCAGTATACATTGAGCACAATGATGGGTATAGTCATGATTAGTGAAACATCTACCTCATGTATCATCTTCTTAGAGATGATCTCTGCCCTTATTTAGGTAAGTCAAAGTGTTGTCTTCTGTTGTATATGTACTATCTCTCTATCTCTGCTGAACTATTGAAGAACTTATAAAAAGAATTTATCAAGGGTTTCCCCACATTGGGGTTTGTCCTTGGCTAGCACCACATCTTGTGTCCTCTTGTTTTGGCTTGTCTTCTGCGATTTACTATTATGTTGATTTGATTGCTAATCTGGAAAAGATATTGAGCTAACTGTGAAAATTGAAATAAATTTCTCTAAGCATAGAACATACCTAAACTTAACATGGCTCTAACAACTACAAGGTCACCGTTTTAAGTACTATTAAAACCAAGCTTCTCAAACAAAGATGGATGGGTACCTATCTTTCTATCGATAAAGTTTATGCTTGGAAGTAAACTTTAATTATGCAAGACTAACTTAATATACAAATGCACGAAATGATTAGAAGATGGAGCGAGATGAAGCTAGATGAGATCTAAGATTTAAGAATGCTTACACCACAATGTATTTCTGAATTTATAGATTAAAGCCCAAATTCGATTTGCAAATATATAACTTTATAAAACAAGGAGCTTTTAAAACATACAGAAAATATGCTTAGAACAGTAAACTTGAAATATCACAACACAATGCCCAATTAGATCACAAGCTCATCGATTATCTTCAGTTTGCAAATATAGCTTCAAAGTGAACAAAAAAAAAAATCACAATTACCTCTAGATCTTTAGATGACAATTAGACAATTAATTTTATAGAAAAATAATGAGACACACAACCAATTGACAAATGTAATTTTCAGATGAGCGTTCTTATGAGATTTTCTGAACATCACTCTTCAGATATATCAATGTTTTACTAGTAAAGACAGCAGTGAATTAGATATATGCCCTTCAGAAAATTATATCAATATAGAAGAGATTAAATTCCTAGGCAATTAGGATTTATTTATGAGTTAGGATTAATTCAAAAAATGTATTCAGTGGTTTCCAGATTTATAATTTATTAGTGTGTCTACTGTTTGGAGTTTAGAGAGATAAATGAGTTTACAAATAGAATCTGGATGGCTTAATGCCTTGCAGACCAATGTTGAACTCACCCTTGGATTTAAACACTCTGAAACCCTTCAAACTCAGAAAATTCACTTTCAGAAATTTATCATAACAGTGACAAGTGGATTCTTGTTTGATTGTTGTAATACCTCTGAAAATATGTCTCTTTTAAACTGTTTTGATGCCCTTGGATCCTCTTGTTGTCATTATGTAAAATGATGCCAAATAATGTGACTGAAAACCTCTCACAAAAGTCTTATTCTAACTGCTGTAATACCCCTTCGTCTTCTTTATGACACTGCCACAAAAGACCCCAATTAAGGGCTGCTATTACCCTTGGATTATTGCTATAAAAAATGGAAAAAAGGAAGCAAAAGCAAGAGGTAAGGGTAGTAGGCTAGGGGAGGTTTTTAGAATAGAATAAGGACTTGGAAATATGAGTTGGCAGCAAAGGTTTGAGGGAAATAAACAGCTGGGAAAGGGCAGCAAGTGAAGGGTGAGGAAGGAGAGGGAGATAGGCAGCATAAGGGAAGAGAGGAGAGGCCGAGAGAGTGAAGAATGGCAGAGGATTTGCATGGAGGAGAAAAAAGGAGCTGAGGAGGAGGATAGGGCAGCGTAGGAGCTGCGTTAGGATAAAGCGAAGGAGAGAGAATTATAGCAGGGGCAACGAAAGTATGGCAGCCGAAAGGGAGCCTGCGAAGGGAGATAAGGAGTGAAGGAAATAGGCAGCGGAGGCAGGGTAAGAAGCCGCAGGCCCTGCTGGGCAGTGGAGGAAGAAAAACACAGCAAGGGAAGGAGTTGTCGTGAAGCCAATGCTAGCCCTTGTGACCAAAAACAATTTTTGATGATTTCCCTTCCACGAAATTTTGATGGAAACCCTGAAAATTCGAAATTTGAAACCCTTGAAGAAAACTTCTCTGAATAATCTTCCTTGCCAATTTTTGTTGAGGCCAAATCTTGCCATCCAGGGTCTAGATCTAGCTCCGAATTAAATTTTTCCTTCAGATCCGCACCCGCAAAATGGAAAAAAAAAAATACTCAGATGTCGATATATACAAAAAATAAATAAAACACCAAGGCCCAAATTAAAAAGAAATCTCATATCTATACAAGATAATTACAGATTTATACAAATGAGTTATAGATCTATAATATCTGAGGAGTATGAGTCCAACTCCACTTCCATATTTGTAGATATAAGGCTCTTCCTAGCTAGATTTATCAATTTTGCACAAGTTATAAAAGATATTTAAAAATTTTAATGAGGTACTAGCCTAGAAACACACTGCAGAAAAATAAATTGTTAGGTAAATCTCGAGGCTTCGATCAAGTAGGCTCTTCAAAAATTATGCCTTGAGAGTCAGCGGCTCCAACTGAGGACTATCCCCAAATGCTCAATTAAAATTCAAATGATCTTCAAACATTAGATCCAACTATCAAATCAAGTAAAAAAATAAAATAACAATATAAATTTCAAGAACTACCTGTTAATTCAATCAAATTAAAATTGCTATCCTAGATCCCATAAACTGAACAAGATACCTGTGCACAGATTATTCCATGAGAGCTATTGATTGACAATTTTCAAATAATATTCAGCAAAAAAATTTAAAACAATATTACCCTAAATTCTAAAAGACGAACACCACCATCAATCGAAACCCTAGAGACTTTTGCATTATATTCCAGAAATATTATAAGAGAGCTTCGAGAACTTAGTACACGATTTAAAGATCGGATCTAATAAACTAACACCGACCCCTAATTTATAGATAAGTTCTCCAACGGCTACTTTGCTTGATTCCCGTCAAAGTCATCTCAACTATTGAAAAAGATTTAATTATCTTTTAATCTCCTCCGTTGAAATTATTTTATGTTTTGAGAAATTTTGAATTTAATTCATTTTTAATTAACTTAAAAAATAATTATTTTGAATTAATTTCCCCAAAAAATTGACTTTGATTTAACTACCAATGCCCAACGATCCAAAATTTCATAACATTTTCAATATTCCCTTGGTCGGGGACCTTCAAAACTTAATTTCTTTAAAACCCACGAATTTTACCTTTTGAAAATTTAATTTTACCTAGGACACAATTAATTAAATTTCAAGCCTAAGATTTTAATTTAATTTTGCCAAAAAAATTATTAATTGACTTATAAAAGGATTAATAATTTTCCAACCCTCTAATATTTAACCTTGGTGTCTAATTATGAGGGACCATGCACTAAATATTTTTTTACATGAAGATTTTACATTTTAATACACGAAGGGGGAAAACCTGTTTGTTATAGACCCTCAACATTTACCCATTTTTGCGACACAAAAAATATAATCTAGTAGACCAAGTGACTTGTAATAAAATAATTTAGCCAATTAACTAAAATTATTCTCAAGTCACTTTTACAAAGACTCAATCTAAAACACTAGGACTTGCCGAAGATCTTGACGACAAAATCCACACTAACTTTGCAGTGAGGGTGGAAGGAAAAACTTTGCCGATCATTTGTGTCTAGAGACACAGATGAATCAGTTAAACAAAAAACCTCCTAGAATGGAAATTGTCACCAAAACAATAGCTCTACCTAGGTTGTTACAAATAGACGTGGTCATACTAGTATTATTTACATTATACATATGCAAAAAGGGTTGACATCTTTACAAAATTGTCGATGGATGATGAAACCTGAAAGGTGCGAACAATCAAACACGATAGATCCCTTTTGCGGAAAAAGGGATGTATTGCTATGGGGTCGTTGACACATAGTGGTCAACGCTACCATCAAATGTAACTTCCAATGAAAAAGACCTAAGTAGTCACATGCTTTTCAAACCTGTTTTAGACGAATTTAAGAGACTTTGTTTTGTAAGCTTTCACAGTTGGTGAAGTTATCCATATAGATTTTGGAGTAAAGTTGGATCAAGATTTTTTTAAGTATTCAAGCAAAGGGCAACAGAATGCGCAAAAGACAAAGCACTTAATACTTTCAATAGTGTGGCCAATTAATGAATTATGAATATAGATTTATAGCTTGGAACCATCAAGAGGGTATAGAGATTTTAGGGTAGGGGAATGTAGGTTTTTTTATTTTTTTATTGTACAAGAAAACAAGCTATCAACTCCTTGCTTGTTCAATGCTACATTATGCAGAGTGCATTGAAACGCCATTGGTAATGAGAAGAAGCAACAGTAGTGTTGATTTTCATAGCAACCCTGCATCGTCAATTATGCTCTATTTGGCCGAGAAGTTGGTGTTGAAATTATGATGTTTTATGTTGTTACAATCATTTAAATTCATAACTTCTTTATGCTGCAAAATAAGTTAAGTAATTGTAGATAGAACATAAACCATATAAATCATATGCACAATGAAAAACAACCAAGAACTCAATAAGACACAGAGAAGTTAGGTCAATGACCACGGCAAAACCCAGAAGGGGAAAACCCAACTAGATTCATCTCCTATTAGAAATCAATTGTTCATCATATATACAAAGTACAATGAGAGAATGGAGAAGTTCACCCAAATCTGAATAATATCTCTGATAACAATAACTAATGCAAACACTGAATCACTTTGGCTCAACAAGATATGCTCTTGCTCTTCAAGACTCTCTCGCTCTCTCTCAATCTTCCTCTAAACTCTCCAACTCTCTCTTTCTCAAGTTCGAATTCTCCTTTCACAAGCACAAGTGTGTCAAGTGAGAATGAGAGGCACAAATATATAAGAGCAAGGAGGTTGAATTCATGAGGGATTAACTCCTATGCCTTTAGGAGGAGTTACATATGCCAAATTAGGAGTGTAACTTATGCCATAAAGGAGAGGAGTGTAACTTATGCATTTAAGAGAGAAGTGTAACTTATGCATTAAAGAGGTGTAAGAGGAATCTTTTTATGACAAGTCATTAAAGTGTATAAGAGATGCGTAATAGCATTAAAGAGAGAGAGGAATGAATCCATTAAGAGAAAGAGAGTAACATATGCATTAATTGAGGGGAGTTACATATGACATGATTCAGTCTCATGATTGATAGATTTGCATTTCAATTTAATAATTATAATAATGATGATGATGATTAAGTCGAAATTGAATTGTTAGGATTGATTGATGATCAAAAGGGATTTTCCATCAACAATGCTTGATTACCAATTGATGCAAGGTGATTTACTATTTTTGGAAAGTCATACTTGAGACTTTCTATTTTTAGAGATTATATTTTTAGAAAATATATTTTTAGATTTTCTATTTTTAGAAATTCATCCCTGAGCTACTAACTTTTTTGAAAATTCCTTAAACCCAAGAATTCCTACTGCAACACTGATGATATTTCTTCTAGTTGTTAGATTTACTTGAACAAGTTATTTGCAGTTTCCTATGGCAAACATCAAAATACATACATTGCAGCCTACAACAATTGCTGAAATAAGAAATTGAACAATAGATAAAGATACAAACAAATGACACATTTGTTTTTGGACAAATGTCCCCGGAAAAACCCAATGTGGGAAAACCGGTGCAACAAATCTGAGGGTTTTATTATTAAGTTGAAGTATTTCTGAATACAACTACGGGATGCCTTCCCAGCAATCCAGTTACAAAGAATATCACTTGGCAGAAGAAATTAATGAGATTACCTCACTCTACAATGCAAGTCCCCGTTGATTCGACCACTAAACCAACGAGTTCCCCAGCTACTTTTGCGATGCCCCTGTTGGGCCTGCGTTAGCCTCTAAGGCTTTGTGTCACCTATGTTGGAGATCGATTTTCTTTTAGGAGCTGATTCCAACCCTCCCGGCTCAGAAACGTCAGCCTCCCAGCAATCTTGGACTTTTGCATGGAGGCCTCTATGTTGTGTGCTTCTCTGCGTGGGGCCTACGTGAGCCCTTCCTGGCTCTACGTCACCCTCTCTGGCCTTTGTGCTACCTCCTTTGTGTCTCTCTGCCTCTCTACAGAGTATCCTTGGCTCTAGAGAAGATCCTCCAGCCAAAACTCCCTTTGCCCCTCATTGTGTGATCACAACAAATCATTGTGTTGCCTCTAGCTTCAACAATTCGATCTAACTGATGAACTCTTCGTGTTTTTCTTCCAAATGACCCTCAAGCCTCCTTAAATAATCTTCTCATTGACACTCAACAGCCCAGATTAGAAGCTAACCAATGGCTAAGATCATTTATGCTTGATCCTCATCTTCTTCTAGAAGTTACACCCACAGTTAGATTAATACCCATTAATTATTTTAATTTACCCAGTTTAGACTTAGGGTCCCATTAAAAATAATTAATTGTTTTAATAAAACTGTCTCCAGGGGGAATTTCCTAAAACGATTTCTGGGTTCTTTGGAATACATGTGTCTGACCTCCCTGCAAAATTTGAGACTTAGAGCACATCCGATGCTACCAAAAATCAACACTCCCTCTTAGCGAGGAATGTTTTCTAGCAATGCACCCTGCTGGAGCATCACCCTGTTTTGTAACATCTCCTTCTGCACTACTGATGTCTGACATCCTGTCCACCAACTACTATGCAAATGTTGCATCTATACTGTTGTTGACCATGCCACTGTCAACATTGCATATGTACTACAACTCCCATTGAATTTCTGCATCTGTATTGCTGCTGACACTGCCACTGCAAACTACTATCGCTACTGCATCAGCAACAGAAATGTTGAAGAATCTAGGGTAAATAGGATTGATGTGATTCTTCTTTAACTTGATAACTATTTGTGAGGCATTTTAGTTTTTCTTCTTAGCACAATCTTCTCTTTGACATTATTAGAGCGTGTGTTTCTTATTTCATCAAATATCTACCAAAACCATAGAGACAAGAACACAAGATGTTCGGCTTTCTGTCAGGGCCAAAACGTCTCCCTCTTGGAGAGGAAAACCCACACAAAATTCTTCTTATAGAGATTCCATTTGACGAATACCAAGACCATGACCCTTGACCTATTGTGCCACTCCAAGGCCAAGACACCAATCCTCTTCTTCGTCATGGCTAAGATCATCATCGTTGCTACTAAAATCATTATTGTTGCTACACCGAAGTCATCATCATTGTATCACTGAGATCTTTACACCTTGCTACACCTTCACTGAGAATATTGTTACACTTTTACTAAGATCAGTGTTATTCCTTTATTGAGACCTTTACCAAGAAGCTAAGATCGATACACTAAGGTATTTAGAGCAAGATCATGACTGCTTCTAGAATACTTGTTGAGACAAAGGGTGTCACTTCAAGATCCTTCTCTTCACAAGTATGCCGAGATAGTGAGGTTGCTTCACTATGTTAGTAGGTTGAGATAGTGACCAATATTGAGACCTTCATTATTGATGTTACATCGAGACAAGGACTGCTTTCGCTGTATTGAGATCATGATTGCAGGTATGATGAGATTGCCACCACCAAGGAGGATGAGACTGCAATATTTCCTCACTGTAATTGTCCACGGTATTGCAGAGGCATCTGAGACTGAGCCTTCCTGTACCTATCCAAAATTACAGTGATGTTTGTACTTACCCAAAATACCAAAATCCTAACTCCTGTAATGTGGATCTCTGTCTGAGTTCTTCTCTGCAGCATTCATCCGAGATTCCTATACCTATTGAACCATCTGAGTTTCAGAGAAGAAAATGTGAAATCTTTCTTTTCTGTGGTAACCCTAACTGCATATATATAGTAGTAAGTTCTCTACATTTGAGCCGACGTAATAGTGTGAAGTGTTGTGACCTTTTATTGAGCTGACATGACATTCTTTAGTTTATTTAATTCAATTTGAGGCCGACATGACATCTCTCTTTTTCATTTTGCTTGTTGTCTTCTTCAAGAGGATTGTGCTGGTCTTAGGAGGGCTAATCTAGTCACTAGGTAGACATTACATATATGCTCAAGAAGAACTCTTTGACTTTGACTTTCCTAGACCTATGAAATGAGCAAGAAACTCATTCTCATAATTTAAAAAATAATATTTCTTTTTCTTGACAAGTACAAAGATCAAAATTACATTTGTAAATACCGAACCTAGTTAGACTTTCTTCAACACTCCCTCTTAACTAGGGAGATATTTATATCGGTACTTGGTAATTCTCAATTTGAAGAATTTCTCATAAGAAGAATTAGATTGGTAATCCCATTTGTATAGCATCATATCAATCAGCATTTTCATAGTGCAAGGCCTTGACTAACAGCGCCATCTCTCCACGAGACCATGAGCTACAATGCTGGCGAGACCAATGATTTATAGACACCATCATTGTCTCTCAAGGTACATACCCACCTGTGAAAATTCTATCACTACAGCAACTGATTTACTTTTCCTACTTATTTCATCATAAGTTATTCATGAAATAACTTCAACAAACATTAAAATAAATATTGCTGCAGATATCACACCGTAATACAGAAACAAACATATGCACACATTGACACAGTTATTTTGGACTAATGTCCCCAGAAAAACCCAATGTGGGAAAATCGGTGCAGCAAGGGAGGATTTTATTATTCAGCAATTTTCTTGTACAACGAGGTGCCAAACTGGCTTACCCACAAATAGACAAACTTCCAACACTTTTCTAGCCCAACGTAGGCCCTGCTGACCTTTGCTACAGCCTGAAACCCTTTGCGTCAACCTATTGAGGCTCTGCACAGCCTCTCTAGGGTTCTGCGTCACCCCTGTAGCCTTTGCGTGGATGACGCGGGCCCTTCTGACTCTGCGCAGTCTCTATTGCCTCTGTGTGGCTTCCTCTGGCTCTGTGTCTGCCTCTTCTATGTTGATCTCCCGTCTCTCTGTTCTGTACTTGCTGCCTCCTAACTGCTCTCCTGACCACTGGTTCAATTTTTCAGCAAACCCCGCTCCAAAAATTGAACTGACTGGTCTCCCTCAGTGTGTTCTCCAAGTGCCCCTCAAGCCTCCTCTTATACTTTTTATGTTGACATCTCAACGGCCGAGATTAAGTCCCTAATCAACGGCTAAGATTAGATCTGGTTTGATCAATGTCTTTTGGACCATTCTAACATAGATTCATATTAATACACATCAAAGTTTTGTTTTCCCTAAGTTTAGACTTAGGGACTCCATTAAAAATATTAATTATTTTAATATCTCCTTATCTGTTTAGAATCTGCCCAAACCCTTTCTGGGTATTGGAGATCTTATGTGCCCCAACTTCTTCACCAAATTTCGTGGCTAGAGCACATCCGATGCTACCCCAAATCAACACTCCCTCTTAGCGAGGATTGTGCTCTAGCAATACTCCTTACTGAGTATTACTCTAATCATCCAACATCAGTACCTGTGTTGATGCTAGGCCTTCCTGCCCAAAATCCTCTACACTATTGCCTCCTATACTGCTGCCCATCACTCTGTGACGGCTACTGGTGCATCTGTACGACAGCTCCCTTTGCATCGTGTTGCTGCTGGTCCTTTCTCCCAACACTGCATCCGCACTACAACTTCCTCTGCATCTATGTTGTTATTGGTTCTTTCTCCCAACATTGTATCTACATTGCTACTCCCTCTGCATTTGTGTTGTTGTTGGTCCTTTCTCCCGACACTACATCTGCACTGCAACTCCCTCTTCATTCATGCTGCTAACACACTACTTCTAAAAGGGGTTCTTTACCATCCCCATTTTTTCCCTAAAGTAGTCAAATTTTGACTTTCCAAGGGCCTTGGTGAGGATATCTGCCATTTGTTCCCATGTAGGATTGTAGCTCAACTGTACAGCTCCTCATTGGACACAATCTCTGACAAAGTGACATCGGATATCAATATGCTTTGACCTATCATGAAAAACTGGATTCTCAGAGAGTTTGATGCAACTCTGATTATCACACATGATTCTGGTCACCTCCATATTTCTTCTGAATAGGTTTACCAACAGTTTTCTAAGCAATATGGCCTCACACGAAGTTGTGCTTGCTGCCATATATTCTGCCTCAGACGAGCTCAGGGCCACGAACTTTTGTTTCCTATTGCACTAGGAGGTTACTCCTGATCCAATGTTGAAACAGTACCCAAAGGTACTTTTCCGATCCACTGAACTTCCTGCCCAATCTGCATCAGTAAATCCACTCAACCTGATATCCTTCCCCTTGTTGTTCAAGAGCCCATAATCCACTGTTCCCTGTAAATACCTGAAAACGTGCTTGGCTGTTGCCCAATGAGCCCTCTTTGCTTCCACCATGAACTAATTGAGGGTGTTGACAGTGTAGCAAATATCTAGCTTGGTATTGACTAGATACATCAAGGACCCTATGAGCTGTCGGTACAGGGTGGGATCGACATCCTTGTCTTCTGATGCATCAATCTTCTTCTAGTTGGTGATCATTGGCGTAGCCATATGTCTACAGTCTCCCATCCCGAACCTTTTCAGGATTTCTGTAGCATAACTTCCTTGCCCAAGGAAGATTTCTCCTTTCTGCTGCCAAACTTCCAACCCTAGGAAATAGTGCATTCGTCCCAGATCCTTCATATCGAACTCTGTGGCTAGATTCTTCTTGCAGTCTTTAATGAGTCTGGGTGATCCTATTAGGAAGAGATCATCCACATATAATACTAAGATATGTGGCTCGCTCTCTACGGCCAGATAGTAGAGATTTGAATCCGCGTCACTCTTGACAAATCCCATCTTCTACAAGTAGCCATCTATTCGACCATACCATGCTCTTGGTGTCTGCTTCAGCACATACAAGGCTTTCTTCAGTCTGCATACATGAGACTTCTTCTCATGAGTTTCAAAGCCCTCTAGTTGTTCAATGTATACTTCTTCTATTACCTCGTTCAGAAATGTCATCTTGACATCCATTTGATGGATCTCCCATCCCATCTGGACTGCAAGAGATATCACGGTCCTAATAGATGTATACCTGGCTACCGGGCGAAGGTTTCCTCATAGACATTCCCTTCCTTTTGAGCATACCCCTTAGCCACAAACCTGGCCTTGTATTTTTCAATACTGTCGTCCGCAGCATATTTGATCTTGTAGATCCATCTTGAACCTACCACAGATCTGTCTTGAGTCCTTGACACCACCTCCCAAACATCATTTACCATTATGGAGTTATACTCCTCCACCATCGCATCTAGCCAGACCTGATGCTGAGCTTCCTCCTTGAAGCTGGCAGGGTCTCCATCTTGAGCTACTAACGCTGATACCTGTCTGGCTGTTTTCGCTCCCTTTTACTATTCCTTGGCTCTCCGATAAAGTTCTCTGCATCACACAGAATCTAACAAAGTTCCTTGTTGTTTCTTCCTCTACCAACAAGTGCTTCTGTTCGCTCCTCTTTCTCATCCTGAGAATCTTCCTAATCTAAGGAAGGATTCTTCACTTTTGTTGGTTGAAGATGCATGACCAATAGATCCTCTTTCAACTGCTCCTTGGAAGGCATTTCGCGAGATCTTCTGAAAGCTTTGTCCTCCATGAACTTTACATCTCGTTGTACTACTACCTTCCTGCTCCCTGGAACATAAATCCTATATGCCTTTGCATTCTCGCTATATCCTACCAGATACCCCTTTTTTGCAGTCTAATCCAGCTTCTTCCTATTTTCTTCGGGTATGCGACAATATGCCAAACTCCCAAATATCCTGAAATGACTGACTTCATGGGTCTTCCCAGTGAAGAATTTCACTGAGTAATCTTGCCCAATCACTGATGAGGAGTCCTATTTTGAACATAGACAATTGTGTTGCATGCTTCTGCCCACAGGAATTTTGGCATATCCTAATCATACAACATGGCCCTAGCTGCTTCTACAATAGTCATGTTTTTCCCTTCTGCCACCCTATTCTGCTTCGGACTGTGGGGAGTTGTCTACTCTCTTCTGATGCCCTCCTTAGCACAATAAGCAGTGAAGTCTTTATCGACATATTCTCCACCATTATCTGAGCACAAGACTTTTATTTTCTTACCTATCAGATTCTCCACTAGAGCCTTGAACTCCTTGAATCGACAAAAAACCTCATCCTTGGCTTTCAGAAAATAGATCCAAGTTTTCCTGGAGTGGTCATCAATGAACGTAAGGAAATACTCGACACAGTTGAGAGCTTTGATGAACATAGGTCCGCAGATATCTGAGTGTATCAATCCTAGTACACTCTTGGCCTTGTGGTTGTTCCTAGGAAATGTCGCCTTGGCATACTTTCCTAGAGCGCATCCCCTGCATACATCATCTCTTTCCATACTCAGATCCAAAACTCCTGTTACAATGCTCCTGAGAATTCTTAGAGCTCCATGATGCAAGTGACCCATCCTTTTGTGCCATAGTTCATTCAAGTCTTTGTCCCCATGACTATCTATTAGTGCCACTGGAGATTCTAGTTGTAATCTATACAACCGATTACTTTTGATCCCGAACTGCACTTTCTTTTTCCAGCTTGGGTGTTTGATGTATACCTTTTCCTTGATGAAGTAGATGTCATAGCCCTTGCCTTGTAGTCGTGACACGGAAAGTAAGTTCATCCTCAATCCTGGCACATGCAGGGCATTTGTGGCACGGAACCGCTCTCCCGAATCTGTCTGAAAAACTATGGTACCCCTTCCTACTGGAGTACACTTTACCTTGTTCCCGATGGTCATCTGAAAGTTCATCTTCTCTTCTCGATATTCTGAGAAACACTCCCTGATTCCCGTCATATGCCACGAGGCTCCACTGTCTATATACCATACTTCAGATGATGCGGCACTAGTCATGCACGCCATTTCTTCTTCCAACTTGGAAGCCAACACAGAGAAATCGAAATCTCTCTCTCTTGTGCAATCTTCTGAAAATCTGCGTGAGTCCCCTAAGGTGGATGCCTCTGCATCGTGGTCTCGACCCATAACTGACTTTCCCTTTCTGTCTTTGATTACTTGCTCTGATACCATGTGAAAATTCTATCACTGCAGCAACTGATTTACTTTTCCTACTTATTTCATCATAAGTTATTCATGAAATTACTTCAACAAACATTAAAATAAATGTTGTTGCAGATATCACACCGTAATACAGAAACAAACATATTCACACATTGACACAGTTATTTTGGACTAATGTCCCCAGAAAATCCAATGTGGGAAAACCGGTGCAGCAAGGGAGGATTTTATTATTCAGCAATTTTCTTGTACAACAAGGTGCCAAACTGGCTTACCCACAGATAGACAAACTTCCAGCACTTTTCTAAACCCACTGTAGGACCTACTGACCTTTGCTACAGCATGAAACCCTCTGCGTCAGCCTACTGAGGCTCTGCGCCGCCCCTTTGGGCTTCTGCATCACTCCTGCAACCTCTGCGTGGATGACACAGGCCCTTCTCGCTCTGTGGAGTCTCTGTTGCCTCTGCGTGGCTTTCTCTGGCTCTGTGTCTGCCTCTTTTGTGTTGATCTGTCGTCTCTCTGTTCCAAACTTACTGCCTCCTGACTGCTGTCCTGACCACTAGTTCAATTTCTTAGCAAACCTCGCTCCAGAAATTGAACTGATTGGTCTCCCCCAATGTGTTCTCCAAGTGCCCCTCAAGCCTCCTCTTATACTTTTTCTGTTGACATCTCAACGGTCGAGATTAAGTCCCTAATCAACAGCTAAGATTAGATCTGGCTTGATCCATGTCTTTTGGACCATTCTAACACAGATTCATATTAATACACATCAATGTTTTATTTTCCCTAAGTTTAGACTTAAGGACTCCATTAAAAATATCAATTATTTTAATATCTCCTGATCTGTTTAGAATCTGCCCAAACCCTTTCTGGGTATTGGAGATCTTATGTGCCCCAACTTCTTCACCAAATTTTGTGGCTAGAGCACATTCGATGCTACCCCAAATCAACACCACCGGGGTGTTCGCTGAGTATGACCTTCTAGTACTATTCTTATCTTGGGTTCCCAACCTTCAAAGAATATCGGTCCTCTTGCCTACTCTTGTCTTGGATGCCCTACACATCCTCAAAGAGTATTGGATGCCAAATGATTACCCAATCCTCCCATTCTTTCTTCCCAAGTGAAGACAAAAATGTTGTGTCTGCCATATGTCTACATTTCCATTCATGGCCTTCATCTAGACTTACGGTTGTTAGTCCTGGTCTAGTGCATGACACATGGCATGGAAAAACACAATTGTCACTCCTTTTTAATCAAGGTGATCTTAATTCAAATTCCCTCTTGATCAGGGACTTGTCAGAGCTCAATCTTAGCTAGGGACTCTTCTATATATCAACAACTTTTTTTTTGTGGGCCCTTTATTTGCTTGATCAACTTCTCTCTTTGGTGTCATAAAATTCAGTTGAGCTTCTTTCCTGTAGGGCATCATCCATCGATCACTTTCCTTCTTGGTTCGTCATGTCATTCCTTTTCTTTATGGAAAGTGGCATTCTTGATACATATTTGGAACCTTCGTCATATAGCTACTTCTTTCCCATCATGCTTCTTTCGGGAATTTCCATCCACCACATGAATGCTAGTTGTACTTGTACTTACAACTCTTGTTCCAGTAGCCCTGCATGCACTCATCCAGATATTGTTCAAGAAATCAAAGCATAACATTAAATCAAATCGTACCTTACTACATGGCTCTTCATCATGACATCTTCCTGTAGGTATCAACATCTTGCATTAATGTTGACGCATCTCCCAAAGATATCCATTGTCAAGGGTCTCCATCTTTTTCAAACTTTCATCAGACTCTTCATATCCTTCAGGGAGATTTCCTAGTCAAATCTTCTTGGTCTATTGGATGTTGATTGCCTTCATCATGGTTACATATCTCACGATAACTTCCTTCCTCACTCATTCTATTCCACAAGATTTCAATTTGTGTTTATTAATTGTAGTCACCCACCTCATACTTCATATGAGGACATATTATGTTGATTTCATCTTAGTGTGACTTTATGCCTTGCTGCATACTTTCAGAGGAGGAGATCCTTTTTCTCTTGACCATGCTTCTTAAGATAGAAGCAATGATTCATGTTGCCTGCAACCTATGTTGCACGGGTTCCCGAACCCGAGGGTGGGGTTCTCGAACCCGTCCCGGGTTCTCGAACCCAAGTACCGGATTCTTGTACGGGTGCTTCTGAGAAGAACCCAAAAGAACCGGGTTCTTCTATGAAGAACCGAGTTCTCCATTAAAAAAATTTGGGTTCTTTTGTCTTGACAGGTACGAAGA
>APFE030147711.1:0-10914 GCA_000404065.3 Pinus taeda
CGATTTTTTATCTTTACCATGTTGACCATGGTTGTTTATCTCAACCATGTTAACCATGTAGACCATTGTTGACTATGGTTTGGTCATGTTTGACCTTTGATGAACATGGTTGGCTACCTTGACATGTTGAACATGGTTGGCTACCTTGACATTTTGAACATGGTTGACCTTGTTCTCTACAATTGACTATCATCAAGCACATATGATAATGGATGACCTTTCTTGACCTTAGTAAATCTAGTGAAGACCATCATTAGTTTAATTGAAAATGACTGACCATGGTTGTCAATGGTTTTGTTTGTTGCTTTTTGACATCATTTTTTTGTCCAATTGTGACAACATATGTTGTTCATCACATTGTCACTTCATTTTTTAGCATCACATTACAATAATTTTTATTGTTCACCACTTTGTGATGTTTATTGTCTGTCACATTAGGAATATTTTTGTTGTTTATCACATTATGATGCCATTTGTTACTTAGCACATTACAATGTTGTTTGTTGTTCACTATATTACAATGATATTTATTGTTGATGACATTGCGACGACATTTTTTCTTCATCATGTTGCGATGGAATTTGTTGTTTGTCACATTGCAACGACATTTGTTGTTCATAGCAATATAATATTTTTTGTTGTTTGGCACATTGCAAACAATATAAAGTTATTAAATTTATACTTTAAGAAATATAAAGTAACATTAAACTATATTGCTAAGTTAATATACTAGAGTTAATTAATATATATAATAACTATTTTAAATATTGAACACTTAAAATAGTATTTAAATATTAAATTTATTATATACAAATTTATTTAAGTTATTAGCTTTAATATTAACATATACACCCATGTTGACCATGGTTGACCACAATTAACCATATTCAACCATGTTGACGATGTCGATTATAGTTTATTGCAATTTTACTATATTTAACCTCGGTTGAACTTGGTTGACCTTGTTGTCTATGATTAACTATGCTTGACCATGCTTGACCTTAGTTAACCAAGGGAAGATAATTACTCACTATACTTGACTTCGTTGCTTATTTTAAATCATGGTTGACTATAATTGACCTCTTGAGATATATAGGGTAGAGAAAAAAAGTGATTTCTCTAGAGATGATAACTACTTGTGAATACTTTTTACTTCTTTTGATTAGGTTCTTCTTTATCTTGATTATTATAGTGTTGTTTTGAGAAAAAAACTATCAAAATATGAACAAAAATGAGACAAGGGACACAAGATGTAGGTGATCAGTGAGGGTGAAAACCTCTCCAACTTGAGAGGAAAACCCAAACGAAATCTTCTTTTATATAATCTTCAAGTAGTTAATTCCAAAGCCAAGACCCTTGACCTAACAACTTCTCCAAGACCAAGTCAAAAGACTTCCTTGAAATAATTATTCCTCATTGAGTCAACACTAGTCAAACTGATTGTTTCACCATAGATCTCGGCTTCTCTTTATATTGCGTCCTATTGACATAGACCTACAATTGTCGACCTCTTAAGAAACCCTAGTTGTAGCATGTGTCAAGGACAGACAATGATTTTGCCGCTTGATTTCCTTCTCACTTGGATAGTATCTCTTTCTTCTATAATTTAGCTTGATAAGTGACATGGTTTCATCCTTGATTCGACCTCCTGGGATGATTGTGATAACTCGACTTCTTCTGCAACAAATGGTACTAATATTGTTCACACGTGTGAGAGGTATTTTCCTCAAAACAAACCAAAATCACTCCAGCTCCTTCTCCCTTCTTCGCTTGATGAGAGCCTTCTCTTCTTTTGTTTTTCACACTTGATCTGTTATTGCAGTTTCTTGAACGAATGAATCTCCATGTGAGGTCAAGTCCCTATATATAGAATTCTTCCAAATTCTTTTAGGCTGACTTGACTTGATCCTAGGCCAACATGTTAACTTGGAATGGACTTATATCTTCATTTGAAGGTCGACATGTTTGATTCGCTTGGACATGGTCTTGGAGGGTCTTTTGACTCTTACAATGACTTAAATAAATATGTAACATGCCCAATAAAGGTCTCTTATACATGGAAAAGACTCGATTGACTTTATTACTTAATAACCAAACCTAACAACTCACAATGGGAGATTTGTCTACAAAATAAAATTTCTTGAGCATGAAACTGATGACTCAAGCATAAAATAATTTTTTTCCCTTATTTACATTAATTACATAAAATCATGATTATGCATGTCATTATGAATACCGAACCTAGTTACATATTTTAACACTCCCTCTTAAATAGGGAGGTATTCATAATCCATGTAAGGTACTTGGACATTCTTAATCTGAAGAATTCTCATAAGAAGAGTTGGATTGGTAACCCATATGTTTAGCATCATATAATTAAGCATTGTTGCATACCAAGGCTTGGACTAACCACTTTATCTCTCCACAAGATTAGAGCATAATGCTAGTGAGACCAATGATTTATAGAAACCCTCATCATTGTCTCTCTCGGAGCATACCCCACCCAGGTTCTCTCACATTAACTTCCACCAAGACTATTTTTATCTTGGATTCCCAGTCTTTGAATCATATTAGTCCTCTATGACTAATCTTATGTTGGATTCCCTAACACATACTCAAAGTGTATCGAATGCCACATGCTTACCTAATCCTCCATTCTATCTTCCCACGTGAAGACAAGAATGATGTTTCTATCTCTCCCTGTCAACTAGGTAGGATATACCCATTCAATTATGCAATGTACCCATTCCTATAAAGGTAATTTACCCAAGCTCCATATTAATCAGGGACTTGCTTCTAATAGCTCTTTAGGTGGAGATCATGGGATGAACAACTACTTGTAGTACCTCCTTCCTTTAATGTCAAGAATTTATTCTATGTTATCAAGCCTACATATTTTTGGGTCTTCTTGTAGGGCACAGAACATCCATCACTTTCATTCATGAATCATGTCATCCTTCTTTTCATCGAAAAATGATCCATTAGTCCATATTTGGCCTAGTATCACGCCTTGCTAGCTTCTTCATGTCATGGTTCCTTCAAGTTATTTCATCCTACAACATGAATATCAGTTGTAGATGACATCTACAACTCTTTCCTGGGAAGTCCTACTTTAGCCCATCAAGATATTTGATCAAAAATAGAAAATGAATCATTAAATCAAGATTACCTTTATGATGGTCTTTCATCATGACATATTTTTGTTTTCATCAACATCCTGCAAATATATTGAAACATATCCAACATATATACAATGTCAAGCATCTTATTGTTTTTCCAGACTTTATAAGAATTTTCATATCTTTCTCATGGAGATATCATAGTCAAATATGTTAGTCCTTGGATGTCAATTTCCGTCTCCATAGTTTCATTTTTTTGATCTCTTCCTTTCTATATTCACACATTTCCTCTTAGGAACTTCCAATCATAGTTCCTTCAAATTTGTCAACAACCTCATATTTCATATAAGGACATATTATGTTGATTTCATCTAGTTGATGTGTGAACCATGCCTTCATGGATTCTTCCAAAGGAGGAGAACCTTTCTTTTTATCATTCTCACAAGGTAGAGTGTTTATCCCTACAACCATATGACATGACTCAAGTTTATCTAAATATGTGCATACGTACCTCACTTATTTATTTGGTCATCTAGGCTTCCTTCTGAAGCTTCCTTGATTGAATGTACATCAATCATCCTAACTTGCTTCACTTTTTAATCACACCATCATTCCATGAATTCCCTACAAATTGGAATTCATTATGAAACACTTTATTCTTTGAATCAGTGAATCTTCTAATTAATATTCCAGCAGAGGATCATCCTTCTCCTGCAAACTCATCCCTTGAATGATGTATGACGAGCTTTTTCCTATACTGCTTTCTTCTTCCCATAAGTACTATGTATGCTTCTAATGAGGTTACCAAGAGCTATATCCTTCTATTCGTAAATGTTGTAAACTTCTATTTCACCTATATTTCATGCTTCTCTTAATATGATATCATGAGCTATTACTTTCAATTGAATGCTTCTATTGTTCCATAATGCATCCTATGATGCTTCTCAGTGAGCTTTTTCCTATACTGCTTTCTTCTTCCCATAACTACTACTTATGCTTCTAATGAGGTTACCAAGAGCTATATCCTTCTATTTGTAAATGTCGTAAACTTCTATTTCACCTACATTTCATGCTTCTCTTAATATGATATCATGAGCTATTACTTTCAATTGAATGCTTGTATTGTTCCATAATGCATCCTATGATGCTTCTCGGTGATTCCTACCAAGATAGCCATATTTTAAAACAGGAAACTTGAAAATAGAAACTTGAAAAGAAATAGCCGAGGAATATTATCTCAATCATAGTATAGATCTTTTACTTCCTCTTTCTTGGATTTCTTCTTTTTAGCTCTCTCTACTTCTTTATTGATATTGGATTCTTCCCTTCCTCTTTGTTTATGTCCTTCTTGAATTTAGGACAATCTCTCCTATAGTGCCCATATTCTTGACACCTATAGCATTGGACTTTTTCCATAATCTTCTTTCCTTTCTGAGGACCAAATTTTCCAAATTTCCCTTTTCTCTTTGTGATAGTAGCAAGTGCTTGATTTTTCTTATATGATCCTACATCAAATTTTTATTTCAACCTGCTTTCTTCAATTTTGCATACTGACCATAGATCCTTGAATGAAGTGGATTCCTTCTTCCCATAAATTCTCGATATAAAGTTACCCAATTCCTTTGGTAGTGCATTTAGTACAATGGTATTCATATCCTTGTTAGGCATTATCTCTCCCAGATCTTGTAGTTGATCTCATATTTCAGATATCCTCATAAAGCATGAGGCTATTCCTTCTTCTTTTAATATCTTCATCTTGTATTTTTCTTGTATTAATGAGATTACTTCTCTTGTTGTGCTTATGGAAAACAACTCTACAAGTTTGTCATATATTTATTTTGATATTTCAAGTTTGGATACATAGGGAATGACGGGATCCTTGATGTATTCTATGAGAATCCTTTCATCCCTTACTTTCCCGTTCATATACCTTGCAAGTGCTTGAGAATATTCCTTTGGAGGTTTAGTGATTGAACCCTTAACATGTTCCATAAACTCATTTTTTATGAGGTTCAGATCTGTCCTTTTCTTCCATGCTAGAATGTTTGAAGCCCCAGCCACTTGTTGTTTTCCTTGCAAAAGATAAATTTTGACAAATTCATATATAGACATAAATGTACTTACTTGTGAAGATTGTCCTTCAACTTGTTTCCTTCTTGAATTTTATAATGATATAGATGATAGAAAACTTCTTCTTGATGAAGATAGTTTTCTTCAAAAGCGATCCTTGACTCCAAAGAAAGGGAGATTACCTTGAGTCTTTTGATGATGCCAAAAATTCCATTATTCCTACTTCCCTTGGATAAGAATACTTCAAGATGATTTTATTTGATGATTTCTTTAATTAGGGCATTTTGACATCTCCTTCCTTGTGATGATGATTTGAGCGAGGATCCAAAGAATACTTTAATTGTGGACTTCTTCTTTCTTCAATCTAGGTTTTTAACACTTCTTCAAGATGATGGTGTAGCCTTTGTCTTCAAAATGATTTGGAGATGAGACAATATTATAGATTCTTCATGCCCTTGATGTCTTAGAACTTCGGTCTTCGAATGCTTGAGTGTCCTTTGTTGATTTTCCTTCCTTGATTTGTCACCTTAAGCTCTGATACCATGTTGAGAAATCTAGGGCTGAGACAAGAAATGATTTCTCTAGAGATCATAACTGCATGTGAATACTTTTTACTTCTTTTGATTAGGTTATTCTTTAGCTTGACTATTGTAGTATTCTTTTCATAATAAATATATCAAAATATGAACAAAAATGAGACAAGGGACACAAGATGTAGGCGATCAACTGGGGCCAAAACCTCTCCAACTTGAGAGGAAAACCCAAATAAATTATTCTTATTATAGAATCTTCAAGTAGTGAATTCTAAGATGAAAACCCTTGACCTAACAACCTCTCCAAATTCACAAGACTTCCATGAAACAATTCTTCCTCCTTGAGTCAAGGCTAGTCAAACCAACTACTTCACCATAGATCTCATCTTCTCTTCATATTTCTACCTATTGACACAAACACGCAATTCTCTATTGAAAATGGCAACAAGAAATGCTAACAGTAGAAGTGCTAAAAATAACACTGTTATAAATAGTAGTTTGGGTACCGATGATCGATTGAGTAACAAGGAATGAAAAATGGAAGTGCTAAAAATAACATTCTATTTTTAGCAGTTTAGGATGGATTCTTATTTTTAGTCAGTCCCTAGACTAAAATAGTTAAGTAAAATTCGAATTTGAACTTAACAGTTGTTTGAAAATAAATTAATTAATTCACCATGAATTAATTAGTTGTGAAAAATCAAACATGAAGTCTATGTGAGGACATGCAACAGTTTCTTTATTAATTGAGGAATTTATCCATCAGTTAAAGAGATAAGGATGAGTTCTAATTTGAGCTGTAATTAGTTGGCTCAATTAACTGAGTCACGCCTAGTTAGATTGATTTAAACAATTTGTTTAAATTAATTTGAGTTCAATTAGTTAATGCATGCTTGCATATAACTGTTGCACTTCAGATAACTGAATATTCTCTCATGAATAACTCATGCATGTTAGTTCAGACAGAGACTGAGTTGAGATCAGAGGAGGGACAATGTATTATCAGTTGGATGGACTTTTCCTATAAAGGAAACTCATCCATGGAGAAGGATTCATCTCCTTTAGGATTTCGCAATTAGATCAGAGGTTAGTGAGTGTGTGAAGAGGTCAATTCACACAAGTGGCTGCACTGGACCCCAATGAAAATTGCGCAAAGAAATAGGAGGCTTGGCAGGCAAAGGAGAAGGCTTGTGAGAGGCCTTTGACTATCTATGAGCAGCAAAGGGATTGCAGAGAGAACAAGATAGCTTGTGAGCTGATTCTTTATGTAATCTGGACTGTATTTCCACTTGTATGATAATACAGAGTTAGGGTTTTAGGTTCAGGCTTTCCTCGGGTTATTTTTTCTGTGTTATGTTTGATTTCTTCTCATTCTCAGTTATATGTGTTCTCATTGATCATTCTCAAATTGATTAAGCTTCCACAAAGTGTTGTAGAAGTAGATCTTGTATTGTGTTTTAGTATATTGCATAATCTATTGATATAGAGTGGGAATTTCTACATGGTATCAAAGAAAAGGTGATCGAAGTAGTGAACCATATACGGAGAAGAAAATTCAAAGTAAATAAATAAATAAATAATAAATAAAATAAAATAAAATTGGGCCGCGAGTTTTCAAAGCAGATCTGAAATTTTTTGTGCAAAATTTTCAAAAAAAACAGCAGATCGAGATTCCTTGCAGAAAAATACCCAAACTCAAAAAAAAATCGGTTGAATTAGAGTTCAGATGAGGGAGATATCGCTAATTTAAAATCAGCTCTTTTTCCATAAAAAATCGTGATGGCGGGAAAGATCAAACAGATTGGTGTGCTAGCCAAGAACCTGTATGCTCTTGAGGTACAAGACGCATGTAAAGCCTTGAGGATCAAGGAAAAGGTTAGATACTTGGTGGTTGAGAGGGAGAGTAAATTACCTCTCAACATGCGGCGCCAGAAGATGTCTCAGACAATTGTGGAGGAGCCACGATTGGTGAAGCAGCTTTAGGAGGTTCTGGAACAGCCACAACTAAGGAAGATGACAGGAGATAGAGTGGAGGCATCCACTCATGGAGATACCTCCAGTAGGGGGAATTTCAAGCCAAGTGGGTAGAGGGATCATATGCATCCATAACTCTAGGTCGGAGGTGGGGTGATGTGGAGTGATCGTCCCAAGAAGGTTGGAATAGGGGCAGGATCCTTGAGGTACCCAACCTCTTTGATTTCAATTTTCTACAGGAGCCCTTACGAGGAGTAGCAGGACTGGCTGAGTGGATAGAAACAGATGCGGACGGAGAGGCAGAGAGAGCTATAGTGCAGGAATCCCAAGACAGTGCAGAGCTAACAAGCTGCAACAATGCGAGAGGCACAGGAGTGTTGCACCAGTGCTGGATGGCAGAGAGAGGTGTGCAAAGATGCAAGATGCATGGAGTGTTGCAACGACTCAGAGGTTAGAGTGGGAGCACTTGTCAGCAGCAGGTAGGGCTTCAGCATCAGAGTATGTTTCTAGCCCAACAGAGAGGTCAGTTGGGAGTTTTTTTTGTTTCTAGAGTTGTTGGAGCAATCACATGTGGCAGAAGTGTTGCATGCAAAACATTCCAAAGGTACAGGATCAGGTTCGAGTTGAATGCCTTTCTTGTTGAGAGGGAGTGTTGAAAATGGCAACACGAAATGCTAAAAATAACACTGCTATAAAAATTAGTTTGGGTACCAGTGCTGGATTGAGCAACAGGGAATGAAAAATGGAAGTGTTAAAAATAGCATTCTATTTTTAGCAGTGTCGGATGGATTCCTATTTTTAGTCAGTCCATGGACTAAAATAGTGAAGTAAAATTCAAATTTGAACTTAACAGTTGTTTGAAAATAAATTAATTAATTCACCATAAGTTAATTAGTTGTGAAAAATCAAACATGAAGTCTATGTGAGGAAATGCAATAGTTTCTCTATTAATTGAGGAATTTATCCATGTTAAAGAGATAAGGATGAGTTCTAATTTAATTTGTAGTTAGTTGGCTCAGTTAACTGAGTCAAGTCTAGTTAGATTGATTTAAATAGTTTGTTTAAATTAATGTGATTTCAATTAGTTAATGCATGCTTGCATATAACTGTTGCACTTCACATAACTGAATATTCTCTTATGAATAACTCATGCATGTCAGTTCAAAGAGAGACCTAGTTGAGATCAGAGGAGGGACAGTGTACTATTAGTTGGATGGATTTTTCCTATAAAGGAAACTCATCCATGGAGAAGGATTCATCTCCTTCAGGATTATGCAGTTAGATCAGAGGTTAGTGAGTGTGTGAAGAGGCCAATTCACACAAGTGGTTGCACTGGACCCCAAGGAAATCTGCGCAAAGAAATAGGAGGCTTGGAGGTCAGAGGAGAAGACTTGAGAGAGGCCTTTGACTGTCTATGAGCAGTAGAGGGATTGCAAAGAGAACAAGATAACTTGTGAGCTAATTATTTTCGTAATCCAGACTATATTTCCACTTGTATGATAATACAGAGTTGGAGTTTTAGGTTGAGGCTTTCCCCAGGTTATTTCTTCTATGTTAAGTGTGATTGCTTCTCATTCTCAGTTATAACTCTTCTCATTGATCATGCTCAAATTGATTAAGCTTTCACAAAGTGTTGTAGAAGTAGATCATGTATTGTGTTTTAGTATATTGCATAATCTGTTGATTTACAGTTGGAATTTCTACATTCTCAACCTCTTTAGAAACCCTAGTTGCGACAAGTGTGAGGGATAAACAATGATTATGTCCTTTGATTTCCCTCTCGCTTGGATAGTATCTCCTTCTTTAGCAATTCATCTTGATAAGTGACCTGGTTTCTTCCTTGATTCGGCCTCCTAGGATGATTGTCATAACTTGACTTCTTCTGCAAAAGGCAGTACTAATCTTCTTCACATGTGTGAGAAGTATTTGCCTCAAAATAGTTCAAAAACACTTTGTCTCATTCTTCTCCCTTCTTCACTTGATGAGTGTCTTCTCTTCTTGTGTTTTTGGCACTTGACTTATTAATTCATATGCTTGAACGAATGAATCTTCATGTGAGGTTGAGTCCCTTTATATAGGCTTCTTCGTCATGCTTATAGGCTAACTTGACTTGATCCTAGGACAACATGTTGACTTGGAGTGGACTTATTGCTTCATTTGAAGGCTGACATGTTTTATGCCCTTGGACTTGGTCTTGGAGGGTCTTTGGACTCTTACAAACATTTAAATAAATATGTAACATGTCTAATAAGGATCTATTATACATGACAAAGACCCAATTTACTTTATGATTTAATTACCAAACCTAATAGCTCACGATGGGAGCTTTGTCTATAAAATAAAATTTCTTGAGCATGAAACCCATGACTCAAGCATAAAAAAAAATTATTTTCCTTCTTTACATTAATTACATAAAGTCATGATTACATATGTCATTATGAAGACCAAACCTAGTTACATTTCAACATGACCATGGTGACTTAGTTGGCATGATTCAATAGAGTCAACAATGGTTCCTTAATATGGTTGCATAGAAAAGTTTAGGGGCGAATGTTCGCCCTTTGGCGAAATTAAGGGTTTTTAAATTTTTAGTGGGCGAATATTTTGTATCATAGTACATTTTTACAAATCACCTCAAATAGCCCACCTTATTTTAAGGGAGAGGGTAAAAAAGGTAAATTTAGCCCTTGAAATTAGGAGTTACAACCTTCCATTCGCCCATTTTCAAGAATAGGTTTTATTTAAGTGAATCCTATGGGCCAAAGGCCAAATGCCATATTTATAAAAGAGGTATGGTAAATTAATAAAAATATAAATAAATGAGAGGTATGGTAAATAAATAAAACATTTTGTATATTTACTCCATAAGTCACCTTATATACATAAGGGTGTAAACAAATAAAAATATAAATAAAGTGGAGGTATGGTAAATAAATAAAACCCCTTTTTATACTTACTCAAAAGGTAAGGTATGGTAAATAAATAAAAATATAAATAAACTAGACATATGGTAAATAAATAAAACCTCTTTTTATATTTAGTTCATAACCCTATTTCTATTTATGAAGGCTCAAAAAAAAGGTTTTATTTAAGTGAATCCTATGGCCAAATACCATATTTATAAAAGAGGTATGGTAAATTAATAAAAATATAAATAAATGAGAGGTATGGTAAATAAATAAAACATTTTTTATATTTACTCATAAGTCACCTTATAT
>APFE030147715.1:0-11586 GCA_000404065.3 Pinus taeda
ATTTATTGTGTTGATAGAGTCACAAGGGAATTGTAAGAGGAAGAAATTCTTGAAAATATTTTTTAAGTGATTTTTTGCATTAACCTTTGTTGATTTTCAATCAAAAAATTCAATTTAGTGGTTCAACTTGTGGTTTTGTAATTCTATTAATGAATTATGGTTTTATTCTAATCCAGGGAAAAATGGATTAGGGCTTTATGGATGGGGTCACAAGGGAATTGTAGGAGGAGCAAAGCTCTGAAAATATTTTTCAAGTGATCTTTTGCATCAATCTTTGTTGATTTTCAATAAACAATTTCAATTTTAGTAGTTCAACCCATAGTTTTGTAATTCCACTAATGAATATGGTTGTATTCTAATCCAAGGATAATGGATTAGGAGGTTTATAAATGTTGCGGAATATATGTTGATACTTAATCTTTAGGGATTGAGAAAATATTGCAAATATTACAAATATAATAATGAGAAAGTGAAGAGACGAATTCTAAGATTCTCCCTCTCCAATGCATATATTAATAATTCTTCTTAATAGAAAATCAACTATAAGTAGAGTTACCAATGCCTACACTGACATGGTATCAGAGCACAAATCCCATTTTATCCTTGTAACTCCTGTTATTTTTCAGATGCCACACAGAGTAGTCCCTGCTTTGTCCTTTGTCCCTCTGTGAAACTTGGAGTGTCGCTCTGCGTGCATTGACTCATACTTTATGTGTAGTCTCTCTATACTCTACGCAAGGAATACAAAGAGTTCCATACAATGGTGTCTGTTGAATGCATACAGTTCTGGTGCATTGTATTGGATTTGTTTACGAGTTAAATCACATATGTCGTAGACTCTGTTGAAGGTTGTCTGATGAATGATTCTCGTTGAAGGTTTGTGCGCTGGTTATGAAGCATTGTTATGCGTTGAAGGTGAAAGCAAAGTTGAATTACCAAATGTGTATGCTTCTCCAGAGCTCTGTGATCCATTCTCTACGTTGAATAATCTTCAACAACTTTTGTGCATAGTCTCTATGCATTAACAATCTTGGTATGCGTGTTCGGTTATTCTACGGATTGAATGGCTTTCAGTTGCATTGAACCATTTATATGTGCACATGTTGATCCATTTGTGTTGAAGTCCATGAGTTCTATTGAATAGTTTAATTTTCAAGTGCGTTGATTGAAATTCATCGTTGAAGATTTACATGTGCATTATCATTATATGTTTGTTGTTTATGCATGAGTGTATGCGTTGATTCATATTGCGGTGTATTTTGAATGCCTTGAGTTGAAGGTCATGCACCAAATTTTTTGTTAGGGTCACTTTTTGAACCATTTATATGCACATTAAACCATTTATATAGTTCAGTTGGATTATTTATATGGAGTGGGATTTTATGTTATTTAATTGTTTTTAAAGAATTTAAAGTCAAATTCTAGCATCATTTATATGTCTTGAGATAGAGAACCAATATTGTTTTTGAGTTATTTTGAAAACAATGGTAGGTTGTTGTATGATGATTCTTTATTATTTATAGAGATATCAGATTTTTATTGCAAGTGTTTTAAATATTTAGGGCTTAATTCAGAATATCATAATGTATTCACTTATCTCCATAGTTGGATTAGTTCTTATTGACAAAGAGAACTACCATGAATGGTCTAGAAAGATAAAGGGTACCCTCATTTTCAATGAATTGTGGAAAGAAGTTTGAGAAGGAGAAGATGGAAATCCTCCTGAAAGGCCCACTTTAGACAAAGAGCTCACCATATGGGAGAATACGAACAATAAGGCCTATGTATTGATTACTGGATCAGTCAATGAAGAGGTGAGTCATCACATTGCACCATTTATAAATTCCTTTGATGCTTTAAAGAAGCTAAAAGAAATATGACTCACAGTCTAAGTTTGAATTAGTCCAACTTATGAGCAAACTCTTCAATCTTGAATTGAAAGATGATAATACCCTTGCTCTAGCCTCTGAAATTAGAGCTATTATGCATGATATAGAAACTACTAGAGCTAAAATAGATGTTCCTCTCACAACTTTCGTGAAGGCACTATATCCCACATATTCTTATTATCTTAAATCATTATGTAAGCTAGTGGAAAACTTGAGGAGATTTCCTTTGAATCTCTTGTGGAGAAGTTTGCAGAAAGACAAATATTTTGGGAAGAATAAGACAATTGCTCATTCATTTGAAGAGTTGTGTGCCTTGCACAGAAAGAGAAGAACCAGGCACATGATTCTTCTAGAGGTCCAAGAGATGGCAAAAGAGGATGTGGAAAGAAGAATAATAGAGGCAGGGGGAAAAAATTACCAAGGAGGAAGATATGATATTTATTATATATGTTACAAAATAAATGGACATGATGCTTCCACATGCAAGCTATCTTGGTACATAATCAGACGAGAAAGCAATGAAGAGAAAGTAAGATGAGTAGATATAGGGAAAGGTAAACACCTGAATCCACTCATTATATTGTGGCACATTACGATACTGTAGTAATTGAAGACTTGTTTAATGCTTCACTTGCTTCCTGGAAAGATGCATGGTTTCTTGATTTAGGAGAAACCTGCCATATGACCTTTATATATATTTCTTTGAAGACTTTAGTGACAATGTAGATGGAGCAGTCTACTTTGCAGACAATTCAAAATTCAAGCCATCCAGACTTGTCACCATCAGGCTCAAACTATCTAGTCTCCCTCACTTTCTTCTAAATGATGGTCTCTATGTCCTAGAATTGTGGAGAAACTTTATGTCCTTGGTTCACATCTTCCAGCAAGGGCACTCCATTCACATGTTTGATGGCAAGGTTGAGATGAGAAAATCATCAGACAACTTACTTTTCATGACTAGGATAGAATAAGAAAGACTCTTGAAGCTACAAGGAACCTTTGCTCGTGCAGAAAACTTTGCATACAATTATCAATATGATGAAGGTATACTACCATCAAATCTCTTATGTCATGCTATATTTGGACATTTGAACTACGACAGTCTTCATTTATTGATGAGAAATGGTATTATAGGTTTGCCCAACATTCCTAGGAAACTTAAGTAATGTGATACTTGTATCTTAGGAAAATACAACAAATAGTTATTTCATGATTCTCATTCCAAAGCACATAGAAAACTTGAACTAATTCATTCTAACTTATGTGGCCCTATGCCTATTCCTTCTGCAGTTGGAAATAAATACATGATTTATTTAATTGATGACTATACCAGAATGTGTTGGATATATCTATTGAAGAAAAAACTATGAATCTTTTGAAACATTCAAAAAATTTCATGTATGAATTGAAAATAATACACAATCTCATATTGGATTTTCATACTGATAATGGAAAACCATATACTTCAAATGAATTTTAAAACTATCTTCGCCAACATTGGATTGAACATCAAACAATTATGGCTTATAATCCTCAATAGAATAGTGTAGCCGAAAGAATAAACAAGACAATCTTAAATATGGTACGTTCAATGATGTTTTTCAAAAATGTTAAGTTGATGTACTTATATGTGCAGTGTATATTAATAACAAATGTCCATCTCATACTATAGAAACAATAATCCCTATGAAATGTGGTATGGCCACCTTTCTTCATTGAGGCAACTTAGGGTTTTGGTTCCACCTGTTATGCCTTGATACCTAAGGAACAAAGAAACATACTTGGTGCAAAGATTCAAAAGCGTATTTTATTGGGTTACTTGAATACCTCCAAATCATACTCTCTACGATGACATAAATAAGATATTTATACTATCTAGAGATGTATTTTTTCTTGAATCTTCCAAGACTGGCAATGTTGTTGAGCGACAACTTGATCACATGGATAGGTTTAGGCATGCAAAATCTTTTCAGTAATTTGATAACTAGATTCCACATATTGAACGGGGGATCCATATCTTGGATCAATTTGTGGTATATCCTTCTCAAGCACTCTCTCCCCCTCATGAATCTCAAACCACTTATCAAGAAGACATTTTGAGTGATGTGAGTGAGAGTATTGGAAGTATCAATCTTGATTCAGCCCCATCTCAGTGAATTGAATATCCCGGGCCATCTTAGAAACGTCCTCCAAAATGGCTCTCTAAGACACTTGAAAGTTTTCATCTTGATGATGTTGGAAAGGTAGGAACAAGAAGCTCTACTAGACAAAATGGAGGTGATGTAGACAATTTTGATTCAACTGTTGATATGGATTATTCTTATGATTGTGAATTAATTTTTCTTACAAATTTCCAACCAACTTCCATTAAGTAAGTTGCTTCTCATGATGAATGTAAATAAGCAATGAAAAAAGAGTATGTTGATGTTATATACCTAGGGGGGATAATATGGGGTACAAAGGGAGGTACCCAAGGTAATAATGTAATAATGGGATGGGCCATAGTAATAAATAAGGTGGTTAACTCATATCATGTAAGGGACCACAAGTAGTTAGTAATAATGTAATGGGCCCATGGTATTAGTTCTATGGTATGAGGGAACCATGGTAATAACCCATGGTATTATATGTATGAGGCCTATATGGAGGCTAGAGACTCCACATGGAGAGATGTCAAGGAATATTGTATGAACAGGCATATGGCTTGTGGAGTGTTCTTCTTCCTTAAGGAGTGAATGTATGGTGTTGGCCTATCTTAAGGGTTTGATATTAATAAAGAGAAGCATTTCTATATTCAGATCTTGTTATTTTTGGTGATTATTTGCAGTTATTGGGTATATTGGTATCTTTTCATATATTTTATAAAAGATCTATAACAAGTGGTATCAGAGCCATAACAAGTGGTATTAGAGCTATAAGGGTTTGATATTAATAAAGTGAATCATTTCTATCTATTTCTATCTTATTATTTCGGGGTATATTTGCATTATCTTATATTTTCATATTAGATCCATAACAAGTGGTATCAGAGCTATAACAAGTGGTATCAGAGCTCTGATACCACCAAAAAATATAGCTCTAATACCACTTGTTATAGATCTAACCCAATAACATATGATAATAGAAATAAACCCAAATATAACAATATTTGAATATAGAAATGATTCTTTATTAATCAAACCCTTAAGGTAGGGCAACACCATACATTCACTCCTTAAGGAAAGAGAACACTCCACGAGCCATATGTCTGTTCATACAATATTCCTTGACATCTCTCCATGTGGAGTCTCTAGCCTCTATATAGGCCTCATACATACAATACCATGGGTCATTACCACGGTTCCCTCATACCATCGACTAATACCATGGGCCCATTACATTATTACTAACTACTTGTGGTCCCTTACATGATATGGGTTAACCACCTTATTTATTACTATGGCCCATCCCATTATTACATTATTATCTTGGGTACCTCCCTTTGTACCCCATATTATCCCCCCTAGGTATATAACAGTTGTTTTGATAAATAATGGAACCTGGAAATTGGTGGACCCTTCATTTGGAACCAAACCAATTGGCTACAAGTGCATCTTCAAGAACAAGTATAAAGTCGATGGCTCACTTGACAAACATAAATCTAGGCTCATGACAAAAGTTTTTGCAGAGAAGGAAGGAGTTGAATATGAAGATACGTTTTCCCCCACAAAAAAATGGGCTACCATCTGGACTCTCATTGCCTTGGTAGCTCGGAATGGTTGGGAAGTCCATCAAATGGATGTAAAAGCTATTTTCTTGAATGGAGATATGAAGGAAATTCTTTTTATGTCTCAACTAGAAGGATATTTTTTGAAGGAATATGAATACAAAGTATGTAAACTTATCAAATCGTTGTATGGCCTCAAGCAAGCACCACAAGCCTAGTATGATAAATTGACTAAGCGTCTTCTGAAACTAAATTTCACACAATATGATTTTGATGATGCAACTTTATTTGTCAAGAAAGATGGCAAAACTATTGTATATATTGTGGTGTATATAGACAATCCACTGATGACAGGAAACAATGAAAATTACATTGCGTCCATAAAGAAAGAATTGAAGAAAGGTTTTGAGATGATAGATTTGGGATATGTTCTCTACTATCTGGACACTGAAGTAACGAAACATTAGAATTTTATATTCTTCTCACAAAATAAGTACATTGGAGATTTTCTGAACAAATTTGGCATGGTTGAATGCAATCCTTTGACCACTCTAGTGCAACAAAATTTAAAACTCACATCCAAAGAAGGAAATGAATTTGGGGATGCAACAAAGTATAGACAACTCATAGGAAGTATTAACTACCTCACTACTACCAAACCAAACATTTCATTTGTTATTGGAATACTTTCCAAGTTTATACAAAAGTCTTGTGAGGTAATTAGTCTATTGCAAAAAGAGTTCTAAGGTACTTGAAGGGTAATCAAGACTTTGGACTCAAGTATACATAGGTGGATAACTTGATTCGATACTTCGATTTAAACTTTGATGCAGATAGAGAAAATGGATCATCTAATTTAGGTTATGTCAAGTAGAAATTAAATCCCAACACCCTTAATCCAATTTACAGTTTTGCATGTGTTTATTTAGGCCCAACCCACATGTTTTGACATGTTGATATAAATTTCCATTTGCATTTATTGCAAACATAACGAGTGCTTCTACTTTTTTTTACTTTCCTAACAGCTTATCATTAATGAAAAATTAATGCAAGCATTCAAAAATATAAGGCACTTTTTTTGGTCAAGTTAACCCCAAAAAATCCCCACAACGTCTTAGGGATTTCAAAGGAGGATTTTATTGCTTGAGAAAATTACTAATAAGTACATAAAAACACAATACTTATCTCCCTTTCTGGTGTATCATTAAATGTACAAATTATGGAAATTTGTGCCCACTGAACAAATTAGGTTTTCATAGATTTTTATGCCTAGAATTTATGCATTTTTCCTTTGCTCAGATCCTCGATTTCATTTCCCATAAACTACCTCAGTTTTTGTGCTGAAATGTTGATTGTGCTACCTTGAAATTCATGCCAGGATGCAGTAGAAAAACTCCTCGAAAATAATGCCTCCTGTAGTTGTTGTCCCGAAATTCATGCCTCGAATTTCGTGCCTGAAAAACATTGTTTCCTCCATCGAATTTCATGCCTATTGCCTTGAAATTCATGTTGAGTGTTTGTTGTCGTTCCCTTCAAAATTGTGTTATTGCTCCTCGATGTTCATGCTTCCTCTTCATCCTAGAAAATTGAGTTGTTTCTTATACAATCTCCTTTGGATTTGAGCTCCTATCTCTTGGTTGCAAATTCTCCTCCTCCTTGAAGTTTTCTCCTTAGCTCTCTTCTCCGCATGATCTCTTAAGTGTGAAGTGAAGAATGATTTCCCTTTTCCCTCTTTTGTCTCCTTGAAAAAGATTGAATCCTTAACCCTAGGATCCAATGGTTGAGATTTTATCCTCAAACCTCAAGATGTGTGATTGAGATCATTTATCCCAAATGACCCCCCTCATACATTAGCCACATCACTTAAAGTATCCTAGTACCTTTTTCAAGTTGTGTACATTTTCTAATTTTTCTCATAATGTTATTTTTCACCTCACTTTAATATTATAAAAGTGCACATAATAATTTACACATAAAGTCACTTTATAAAATACAAGTGAATTTAATATTTGAAAAAGTACATGTTACAACACTTCTAAGTACCTTTTCCACCTATGACATTAATATAAGTCATAAATGTCATTGAGACAAAAGTAATTAACGTTCTCACTAGGCTAAAAGGGATAAAATCCTAGTAACACCTCATCTTGGTACTATTTTTGACACTCCCACTTACCGAGGAAGGTGTTTCTCACCACTCCCATCTTGTCTCTGAAAAATACATGCTTTCCCCTTGAAAATGATTTGGTGAGAATGTGTACTACCTGTTCTTCAATGGATATATACTCAAGCTTCACTGCACCTCGTTGAACCTAGTCTCTGACTCTTTGATGAAGTGGTATCTGATCTCTATATGCTTTGATCGATCACGAAATATTGGATTCTTAGAGAGTTTAATACAACTGCGATTATCACACTATATCATAGTTGGTCTCAACATCTGACCAAATAAACCATAAAGCATCTTGCAAAGCCACATTACCTCACACCCTGCTTGACTAACTGCCATATAATTTTCCTCTGCGTTGCTCAGTGCCACTTATCTTTGGTTCTTGCTGAACCATGACATAAATACTGAGCCCAACGAGAAACAACATATGGATGTACTCTTTAGGTCACTGACATTGCCAACCCCAATCTGAGTCTCTACAACCAATCAATCTGACTCCATCAACCTTGACATAGTCAAACCAAAATCCATTATTCCCTATAAGTACCTCAACACATTTTTTGTAGCCACCCAGTGTAATCTCCTGGTCTCCATCATAAACTGGCTCAACGTGTTGACCGTAAAAAAAATCTAGTCTAGTGTTGACCAAATACATCAATGAATTGATGAGTTGTTGATACAAAGTTGGGTTCACCAACTCGAAATTTGAAGCATGCAACTTCTTCTAGTTGGTGATCATAGGAGTAGCCATACAGAATCTCCTCAATATATCAACTACATACCTGCCCTGACCAATGAAGATATGCCCACCCTCCTGCCAAACCTCCAACCTCATAAATTAATGCATCAACCCCATACCAGTCATATCAAACTCTGAAGCAAGATCTCTATTGCAGTGTTGTATGAGTCTGTCCTCCCCTGTAATAAATAATTCATCCACATACAGAACTAGAACGAGCGGATCGTCACCTATCATGATAAAGCATAGGTTCATATCTGCATCACTCTTCTTGCAAATCATCTGCTACAAGTAGGCATCTATCCTCTTGTACCATGCCCTCGATGCCTGCTTCATTCCATGTAAGGATTCCTTCAGCCTACAAACATGAGACTCCCTCCCATGCAACTCAAAGCCCTCAAGTTTCTCAATGTACCCCTCCTCCTGTATAACCCCATTGAGAGAGGTGATCTACACATCCATTTGCTGAATCCTCCATCCCATCTCAACTGCTATAGATATCACTGCTCTAATGGAATTATAATGAGAAACTGGTGCAAAGCTCTCCTCATAGTCAACTCCCTCTCACTGTGAGAACCCTCGTGCCACAAATTAAGCTTTGAACTTCTCCATGCTGCCATTCGCAACATGTTTGATCTTATAGAGCCACCTAGAAGTCACCAATGACTTCCCCTCAGGACATGGCACTACCTCCCAAACATCATTTTTCATGATAGAGGCATATTCCTCCCCCATGACATCCCTTTAAATATGCTAATTGGTGGCCTCCTAAAAACTAGTTGGCTCTATCTCCACAACATCTACCACAAATCCACCCAACCTCTCTAGTGGTCTGCTCTCCCTCACTGACCAGTTGGGTCTCCCCACTTCCTCTTGAGCCTCCTTTAGGTTCTCCCGAATCCATCTTGTCTTCCTCTTCCCTGTAGTAGACTCCTATGGTGGTATGGGAAAATCCTCAACTGGTGCCTCTGCTCATGTATAGGAAGGAACGATCGCAACCAATGGAGATCCTGGACTCTGAGATACTGTGTCTGACGAGCCTAATGAGTCCGCACTAGGTGATCCCGAACCAGGAAAAACTGTACTTGGTGAAACTATCATCCATGAAGAAGGTGAACCTCCTGAACTTGATGTACCACCTAATTCCCCTGAAACATGGAGTGTCAGCCCCTACTGAGGAACCAATTGCTCTACTTGATCAACCTCCTTAGACCTTCTCAAATCCCTCTCTCCTCAAATGTCACGTCCCACCTCAGGACAATATTATTTTGTTCAGGAAGGTATATATGATAGGATTTGTTGGTCTCATTGTAACCCACTAGGATACCCCTCTCTGCAGTGGGTTCCAACTTCGCCCTCTTCTCCTCAAGGACGTGTGAATATGTAAGGCACTCAAATACCTCAATGTGCCCAACTTCCAACTTGTTTCCGGTAAACACCTGCTCATGAGTCTTTCTCCCAAAGACTTTGTGTGGGCTCTTGTTATGGAAATAAATAATAGTGTTACACACCTCGACCCACAAGAAGAAAGGTAAACTCTGATCATGCAACATTGCTCTAGCTACACTCACATTAGTATTGTTCTTCCTCTCTTTCACCCCATTCTGTTGGGGGTTATAAGGCACAATGAGCTCCCTCTTGATGCTAAAACTCCCACAAAAATATCTCATCTTTGTGGAGGTATACTTGCCCTATTATCTGATCTCAACTCCCTAATTTTCCCCCTTGTCTAGTTCTCACAAGAGCCTTAAATTCTTGGAATATCTGGAAGACCCAATCCTTGGTCTTAAGGAAGAGAATTCATGTTTTCATAGAGTGGTCATCAATGAAGATAACATAGTACTCATATCCACTCAATGAACCATAGGACATAGGACCACATACATCAGAATGAATCAAATCAAGGATACATGCAACTCTGTTATCACTACTCAAGAAAGGTGTCTTGGTTTACTTTCCCAAAGCACACCCCATGCACACATCATGATGCTCTATGATAAAGTCAATAAAACATGTAACCATATCCCTCAACATCCTAAAATCTCCATGGTGCAAGTGGGCCATCCTCCTATGACATAGATCACATAACTCACTGCTATTGGTCTACAATAACATAACTCGAAGAGGCTGAAACATAAGTCTATATAGTCTCCCACTACGAGATCCAATCACACAAGAAGACTCGATACTAGATCATATGGGATATATCAACACTTGTCCCTTTTGGAATAGTACCTCAGACCCCCTGTGCTCTATGCTAGAGACTGATATCAAACTCTTCTTCAACCCCAGAACATAAAGGACATTTGTCACCTTCATAGGAAGTGATGACTCCTTTTGAAATGAAATTGTCTCCACTCCTTCCACTTTGACTTTGGAGTTCTCTCCAAGCACAACCTCTAAGTCAATATCATCCTCTAAAAGACTTGTGAAGTGCTCTCTAACTTTGGTCATATGGTAGGATGCTCCATTGTCAATGAACTATGTATGGGAAGAAGTGACATGAGTGGCTAAACTCACCACCAAATCACTCTCTGAATCAAATATAGTCGCAAAACCATTAGAATAATTTTTAGTCTAAAAGTGCCCATGAAATTTTCACGTAATTTCCATGTCATAATATGTAAACCAATCAAAATCATTTAAATTTAAAAAGAGGTACATGTAAATATTTTGGAGGGAAAAGAAGAAAAACTACTTTTTTTAATTGTATTTTTTGCTTATCTCCTTATAGATTTACTCAAATTTCACGTGTAGACACTCATTGGATGTGGAATTATATTTCACATCCAACTCGTACCCATCATGCATACTTTTGGGAAGACCCACTGTCTAGTCAATTTAATGTCTTAAAGTGCTCTACAATTTTCAATCCGGGTATCGTAAAATGATGAAGTGTGGTGCACTATATGTGCTTAGTTAACCTTTCTCTTACTTCGTTGTTTTATAGTTTATGTTGTTTTTGGGGTTTTGTTCTTGTTGGTTTTCTAATGACTATGAGACCCAGTATCCTTGATGCTTCAGCAAAAGGAAAAGATGATTCTATCATGTCATTAGTTCAATCAAGATAAAATGCAATAAC